>CM052089.1:21153270-21182483 GCA_028453745.1 Agapostemon virescens
CATGTGTTACCTCGAAATGTTTCTATTCCTTGGCAATAGGATAGAATGGAATAGAATAGAATAGAATAGAATAGAATAGAATAGAATAGAATAGAATAGAATAGAATAGAATAGAATAGAATAGAAACAAATTTGTTTAGCTTGCTATTCTTTCGAATGCAACAAGATTTCAGTTTATAAATTTTCATTTAACATTGTATGTCTGTATAATAACCTATTTTAATATGTGCATTTATTATGTTCATAAATTATGTGTGATGCATCAATTTCAGTTGAAACCAGTGCGCAGTTTAGACAGTTTGAGACCTGCATGGAGTGGGCATATGCGACATGGTCCTCCGCCTAGTACAAATGTTGCAAACCCAATCGTCACCGTCACCTCTTCCGTAAAAATTCCATCTCATCATATTCCGCATTCCGGCTTTATTAGATCAGTCAATCGGTCGAACATTTTGCTAAATATTAATGATGCATTAATTGGTAATGTACAGACTGGTGCAAGCAAATCATTGCCATTAAATTCGTTCGCAGTAAAATCAAGTAAAGTAGAAGAGACGTTAGTTACACCGATTTTAGATGAAACCGCGGACAATGTACAATCGAGCAATTTGATACACAATACGGTAGAATATAACTACAACGCATGTTTACTCTCGCATAAAACGGAAGCGAGACAACAGGAAAATAATCTCGAAGGTTGCTCGAAGAATGTGAAATTTTACACTGACGACATTCTCACTAATTACGATCCAGAAATGGATGGAAAATCTTTCGATTCGCAATTAAAAACTTTCGAGTCTACTACCTATCTCAAAGACAACGATCCATTCGATACAAGCAAAGTGTTCACACCTTCCTACTTGCAATCAACAATTTTCCAAACCACAAACGCATCATCATTGTCTGTTAATTCAAACGTTTCATACTATACATTCAATAGCACATCCTGCTCTGCACATCCAAAGGTAAACGCATCAATCGTCTTTATGTTTTTTGTTTTGTGAATCTATATCTATATTTATGTGTGTGTATGCATTGTATATTGTACGCATACATTTGTATATTTTTGCACATACAGAGGGATTTTAATTGGCAATTAAACAAAGTTAAAGTTTCAGTTAAAGTTGGTAAATTTCCTTTAATTTATCAAACCTATGCCAAAAGTAGTTCATCGATGCTAATCAAATCTAATTGTGTTCAAGTTAGAATTAGAATCCCAGATCGTTCAATAATCATTATGTGTACAGTATACGGAATAGTTATATTATAGTTATATTCTTTGGTCGAAAACTGTTTCATTTCGATGAAGGAGACTGGAAAGTATCGTCGTAAATTTTTTTTGTTTGACAACAACGATTATTTCTAGGACTTTCCCGAAGTGCCAGACTTGATTAAGCTAGACTCTACAACGAGTAGTGACGACTTTGATCCACTGCTATCCAAATCCTCGGAATTTCTCAGTTCGAAACAGATGACGCAGTCGTTGCATGCGCCAGAAATGGGAGAGGGCCTCAGCAACCCATTGTACCCATACTTTCAACCTCTGCACAAAACCAACGAAAAACCAAAGTCGTCGTCCAATATCGGCGACTTGGATCTATTGCAAGCGTACGGCTTGGACTTTAATAAGTTTAGTATACATAACGGCGATTCACCGACCAAAAATGCTGCGACGTGCAACAACACATCCGAAAGTAGTATTAACAATATTGATAATGCATTCAGTTTAACGTTGAACGCTGCCGCCATTAAATCACAAAACAATTGGACAAAATTTGAGTAAACGGTACGCTGACAATGAAATAACATGATATGTTCACTTCACTATACTACACTACACTACACTACATTACACTACACTTAATTTCATTTCACTTTACATATCATAATTGTAAATACATACGGGTAGTTTATTTTCTCATTTGTCTCTGTTTCTTTGATTTGCGAATATATATTGTTGAACACCTACAGAAAAAACGAATCAGTTGTGTAAAAGTGTAAACAAACGAGAAATGTTGCATAAGAAACATTGGTAAGTAATATAGAGTTAGCAAATAAAAAACGGAAACTATAATGCGACTTGGTGAGAATCAGCAGAATAGGCTGTAATGACTTTGCTTCATAGCACAACTTGTAACAGAATGTCCTGGCGAGTTTGTTATATTAAACGAAAATAATAGAAAAATCGGTTCATACGAGCGTTTAATCAGTCAGTCCTAGGATTTGTATATATTTTTGATCCACTTTAAATTAAAAATATTTTGGTATGGAAAAATCATACCGAACGTTCAAATACACACTGCAAATCTTTGGGATTATATACCATTTAATATATGCGCGCACGCGTATATATTTATATATATAACTTAAATAAATCATTTAGGTCTAATCTATGTACATTGAAGTCATTGAAAGCATAAAATCGTCAAACGGAAGTTGCATTTCCGTAAACAAATAATACTGACAATGTAAAAACACTCGGTAACACTTAAATGGTAATTTATATCGTTCAACGATTTAGTCCAACATGTTAGTAATACATTTCCATTTTTGCTATTTCGTCGGTGATTGAAATAATGGAAATATTTTTCTGTAAACGCAACAATAGTAGTGGAACGATCGCCGATCATTATATTCAAACAACTATTTTCAACGAGAGCGCTCATGTTTAAATATATTGAATATGCTGATGATGAAAGTGATCGACGAAACGTACGTGTAACATGATTGTTTCTTTCATGCGTTACCTTAGAATGTGATGAAATCGTGTGTACCATAGCATCCTGTGACACGCGGTCAGCAAATATCCAACATAGAGTCAATAAATCCGAACATATTGAGTATGTTTATTGAAATGATTAGTTCGCCCTTGTTAGGTTTGAAGTATGTTAATTTTAACAATTGTTGCACATTCATCGATAACGCTTTATAATAAATAAACGAATACGAGCAATAAATGCTTTTTTCACAGTGGTTATTACAATATTTTACATATGTCACCTGTCTAATCTTCTTGTTTTTTAAGAATAGTAAACGATATTATAGTGTAGTACGGTACAGTATATTATACAATAGTGTAGCATAATATACGTACTCTGTAAGATGAAAAATTCATTAAGTAATTTGAAAAATGGATTCATGGACTGAATTAAGGATTTCATTATCTTTTTAATCTGTCAAATTAGAGCTATTAAAAATTAGCTATTACCAATACAGTTAAATAAATAGTACACTAATAAAGGAATAAAGGTATCGGAAAACCAATGGTTACATTGTTTTTAAAGCTGTGATCGCATCGGTAATTCGTTGCAATTCTCCTTCGCTGTTTAGCATCTTCTCTTTATTACTGTTTTGTACGTCCAAAGGTACCTTAATGTCGTAATCAGAAACTTCCATAACCTGCCTCGTTTTTTCTATAACATCTTTCAACTGCTCTCGCCTTTTACAAAGCTTTTTTAACTCTTCCTTTGGATTGATCAAACCCTGCAATGAAATGATTATTATTATTAATTAACATAGTACATTGTCGAAAATTAAACGAAAATTCGCAACGTCACCTTTAACAACAGATGCACTTGAACTTTGTTTGTCACTGTAAGAATAGCGCATCCTGATGAGGGTTCGTTTGTACATATTGTAGAGTAAGCAAGTGTTTCTATTAACAGTTGATAATCCATAAGTTTTTTTTGCAGATTGTGATCGGCGCACACAATAAACGCTTCAGTTTTAGTTTTATTTGGTAGATTGTAGGTAGCTCGCGTGGACCTGACATTCTTTATTATTTTGTTGGCGAAGTCAACGTCCTTCTCTATTTCTAGATCCCTCCAAGGACACTCAGACTCTTCTGGATAAGGACTGACGCAAATACTGGGATACATTTGTTTCCTTCGAGGTAAACGTTGATAAAGTTCTTCTGTTATGAACGGCATAAACGGAGACAGTAATCTTAGCCCTACGTCCAGCGTTTGAAGGAGGGTCTTCATTGCCGCGTGTTTCCTCTCGTTATCGTTCCCTTGAAATACTGGTTTCAAATACTCCAGGTAAACGTCGCACAGGTCGTACAACCAAAGGTTGTAACAGGCAGTCGTGGCCGTTGTAAAGTCATATTGTTCGATTGCTTTGTCGCAAATCTTTACAGCGTAACTCACACGGGAAAGCATCCATAAGTCAACGTTCGTGTACGCATATGCTTTGGAATTAAAAGACTCTGCACCACAATTTCGATTTCGACTACTATTACTATTGCTATTGCTATTGCTATTGCTATTGCTATTGCTATTACTATTACTACCACCACTAACGGTAATATAGCGATTGTTTGGATGATTATTGTTGCGAAGTTTAACTTTGCAGGCGCATTCAGGCAAGACTTTACCTTGTTCCGGACGAAACATTGATCGTTCATGTTGGCTGTACGACGCAATGTGTCTATACCAACGATACAAGTGCACATAACTGACTACGTTCACATTCATTTCGACGAAAGTCTGATATATTTTCACATCTGTTTGCGACGGAGTGTAACCATCCAGGTATGGATAATCGTTTAAATAATTATTTAAGGCATCTTGCACGCATGTTTCCTTCAAGGTGCATTTGCACCATTCGTCATGATCCGACGTTACTGTCATCATCTTTCTCTGTATACTAAGGTCTGTCGGTTCGTCATTATCGCTGATCGAATTCAAATTCGTACTGAGATACGTAAGAGCAAATTTAGTCGCGTTCCAAATCTTGTTACAAAAAAATCTGTAGCCCTGCACGCGAAGAATGTCCAGATTGATGTCACGACTCTGAGAGATGTACGCGCACAAGGCGAATCTTAATGCATCTGTGCCGCACTCTGGAATTCCCTGAGGGTAATCACGTTTTTGTCCTTCCATCGCACGTTTTAGTTCTTTCGGATCTAAATTACTGTCCAATAGCTGCGCCTGAAGATTTTCCAATGATATTCCGTTAATCACGTCCATGGGGTCTATCACGTTCCCCAAAGATTTGCTCATTTTCCTACCATGCGCATCTCTGACCAACGCGTGCAAATAAACTTCTTTAAACGGCAACTTCCCTAATAACTTTTGTCCGAAGAACACCATCCTCGCTACCCAAAAGAATAGTATATCGTGGCCAGTTTCTAATAACGAACTAGGATAGAATGCATCGAGTTCCTCGTTCTGACTTGGCCATCCGAATATTGAGAAAGGAAATAGGCCAGAAGAGAACCATGTGTCCAACACATCGGGGTCTTGTTCGACCGTTATATCGTTGACCATTCTACCTAACTTTCTAGCTGCTTGTTCCTTGGCTTCGCTTTCCGATCGTGCACTCACCCAAAATTCTCCATCTAACTGAGCGCTTGTACTATCATCGCGTACTTTAACAGAGTACGCGGGGATACGATGACCCCACCACAACTGCCGCGATATACACCAATCCCTAATATTTTCCATCCAATGATACCAAATTTTTTTGTATTGATCTGGAATAATTTTCAATTCGCCTGTTTGCACTGCTTTCATCGCATTTGCTGCCATTTCGCTACACCTTACATACCACTGAGGTTTCATCAATGGTTCAACAACATCTTTCGATCTACTACATATTGGCACCACCATGGGATTGTCTTTGATTTCAACAAATAACTCTCTTGCCATCAATTCTTTTATTATGGCCGCTCTGGCATGAAATCGTTTCATCCCCTGTTCAATCAAATTCACGTATTACATACACGACAATTCACTTTGAATGTTCTCACGTACTTTCATGTAATGATACAGGTATTACCGTAAATTGTCCGTAATCACCAATAACATTTCCATTGTCGTCGAAAATGGTAATAAACGGTAAGTTGTGTCTCTTTCCTATTTCATAATCGTTAAGGTCATGAGCCGGTGTAATTTTTACAGCGCCTATAACAAAGAAATTAATATGTCATCGAATATCGTGTTCCCTATTCTCACTTCCATTCCCATTTGTGCAATTATGATACGCTTACCTGTTCCAAATTCTCTTTCAACATATTCGTCGGCAATAATAGGTAATTTTCTATCACAAAACGGATGTTGCACGTATTTTCCAATAAATTTGATGTATCTAGTATCTTGTGGGTTCACTGCAACAGCGGTATCTCCTAACATTGTCTCGATCCGAGTAGTAGCCACAACTATTCTTTCCTTATCCTTGCTATCGATTATTTCGTAAGCAAACAATACCAGCACACCGAATTCCACTTTCTCTTGATAACCAGGAATTGAAAGTAACGTTCGACCTGTTAGTTCCACCTTATCAACCTGGAACGGAATTATGTTAGACACATAATTTATAAACATATTATATTATATGTTGCACGTAAGATTTTTTACTTCTATATCGGAGATAGCACTTTTTAGAGTGCAAGACCAATTGACCAAACGATTACTCCTATAAATCACACCTTCATTATGAAGCCTTATAAATGCCTCCGTAACGGCATTGCACAACTTCGGATCCATGGTGAAGCAAGCACGATCCCAATCAAGAGAACCACCTAGCTTTTTTAGCTGTAAATAAATTCTGTGCCCTTTCCTAAAATAATATATTTATTATCACGTATTGTAATATTTCTTTAGGTCATTATTGCTCTGTAGTTTATTTACACTTACTCTTCTTTCCATTTCCAAATTTTTTCTACAAATTTTTCTCTTCCTATATCGTGACGAGTTTTTTGCTCTTCCTTCCACAATTTTTTTTCCACCACCACTTGAGTAGCGATACCCGCATGATCACAACCTGGATTCCATAGAGTCGTACGACCCTTCATGCGATTCCTAACAAATCGTAAAAACTTAATACATTACCAAACAATGTACAACCAAAGAATTAAATTAAACGATATTCTGTACCATCTTGTAATTGCATCTTGAATGGCATTTGTTAAAGCATGACCAAGATGAAGGACACCCGTAACATTTGGTGGTGGTATCACCATAATAAATTTACCCTTAGGATTGGGTTCTAATATACTTTTACCCTGTAAATAGTAAAAAAGAGTAACTAAACTCAACTTCTTATATACAATATTTGTAAGTTTCTTTTATACTTAATCCAAGAACATACACCATATTCAGGTTTGAAAAATCCTTGTTTTTCCCACCATGCGTACCATGCAGCTTCAACATATTTTGGACTATAGGTATTAGGCATTGTACAAGTAACATCCTTTTTATTTCCAGGAGGAGTATAGATAGTATACACAGCTGATTCTTTGGAATCCTTTTTGTGTTCATTTCTCTGAAAGCAGAATTGTGTAACCTTCTCTGTGACACTATTATAATACACAAAACAACAACATGAAAGAAGAATGTATAAATCAAAACTTATAAAATAATAAACGAATCTCGAGAATTATCTGAAATCATACAAGTATCGTTTGATTTTCGAAAATCCGTTACAACAATGACCATATGGATATCGAAAAACCACAAAGCACCGTGAATTTTATCAATGATAAACATGCACACTTACTTCATTCTTTTCTTTCACTTTAATCGTTTTATCGCTACTGTCTTTCTTCTCCTGTTTTTGCTTAAACTTTTCGAGTTTCGCCAATTTCTTGGCTTCTTTCTGCAATTGTTTTGCTGTTTTTTGTGGAGCCTCGATCTCTCCGTTCATTTTCTCGTCTTTCATATCAACCATTTCATCAATCTAAATAGTCACGGTTTCTTTTTAACTATCTATTCTACCACATGCAAAGCACAATTTGAATCTGACGATACAATTCGAACAATTGCAATATTAACCAAGTGCTTTACCCAATACCCTAATACCCTAATTTCTATGCTATATATCCTAACGTTAACGTAGCACGAGTTTTCACCAATGAATAAAGAGATAAAAGAAAGGAAACTATAATGCATTTTTATGATAAACACAAAATCGGCAAATTAATAAATTACATAAATGGATAGTAAATAATATCTATTGAAATGCTTGTCTCGTTTAAAGGTGAAAAAAACCGTTTCCTGCGCGTATTTCATTGAATGTAAGTCTCAAATCTACAATTCGTATAATCGTGTAATCATCTTGCCATACACAATAGTTCGACGAGTTTCCTGTGATCCGTGGTGAGCACATGTAACCGTTTTACCGGCACTTTCGCAAGAAAGGCTAACCGAAAATGATTTAAATTTAAAAACATTTAAAAAGAGTCAAAGCGTTAAAGCAATTCGAAGTGTTTGATCATATAATTTTATCTGTTTCTTTTAACGTAGCGTTTTAAAGCTCTCGATGAACAGAGTGATGGACCGCGCGGAATGCACCTCTTCGAAAAAACGCGTGTCGAATGCACAATCCTCGAAGAAAACTAATTCGTAAGTTAGCCTTGAATATTAATTCTAACATTGATTTGAGAATCGTCTTTTTGAAGGATTAGTCGGTGTTATTATTTGGTTTCAGAACAAATAGCGTGCCCGGACGTTCGAATCAATCCGTGCAAATAATATGTGATACATCGAACTATGTGGTAGACAATTACGGTTCCACTTTACCTGTTCTTGTCACAGAAGCTTTAACATTCTCCTACATGAAAACCCCTGTCAGCGCAAACATTTCTGAGAATGGTTGGGCATGGCTCGTATACGGTCGTAGACTCCTTATATGGCAATATAAAGTTACAATTCATGATTCGAAACACAGGAAAACTTTCACGAGTCAATGTCGCGAATTGTTGCTGCCACAAAGTGATTTGGCTCACAAAGCGGAATGTATAGCCGTGTGGTTACCTCCTGGTCATCAGGTTATACCTAATTTTCAAATTTATTATTGTTATTTTTCTTCTTGTGAGATGCTTTTACATTACTATTTCATGTACAGCTTCCTAGTTGCATGGCCGTTTCGCCGGAAGGTATTGTACGATTTTGGGTCAGTATCGCGCATGAAGGATCTTTAGTAGAAACAAACGCAGAACTTGCCGGTCAAGAAGTGAATTGCCTTACTTACGTTCCTGGACATGGTTGCATTTTGGTTACAACCACATGTACGGTGGCATTGTTGCAGCCACAGTTTGTTAATGGGAAGAATAGTATTTGTTGTCAAGTACTAAGATCAAGCCAAGGATGGTTGGGTGGTATAGGACGTAGAATGACTTCTCTTATTTTCGGAGCCATACCTCAGTCTCCGGTTATAGAATCTGTAAGCTTCGATATCTAAGCTCCTTCACTTAGAAGTATAATTACAATTTGACCACTATTCTTTGTTTTTCAGAAATTAGCCAAAGCTGTCTGCACAGAATTAGGCGACAAAGGATCCAGAGTTCTTATTTTAGCTGGCTCGTTTTTGCAATACTGGTCCTTTCCTCACAATGAACAGGAAAAAATGGAATTTGATGAGAATATAGGACATATTCTTTCACAAGCATTTCAAAGGAACGTTTCGGCGAGTATACATATAAAACAACAATATATTTAATTTAGTTGAAAAAAACATCTAAAAACTCTTTATTAATGATAATTTTCATATTTTTATTAACGTCTTTAGGAATTGAGAACTTGTAATCTACAAAGTATAATAACTTTCTTGGTTGATATGCAACCATGCGATGAAGGCATAGTTTTTTTAATGGCAGCACAGTTGGGAGACAATTCCTTTAGTCCGGTTAAACTAGCAATCGGTAATATATGCTGTGATTCAGACTATTATACTTATTACGCTTGCATGGAGTATAAAGTATTCTTATCCAATGATATTATAGGTTTAATAGAGCTGTCTTCTACAACACTGGCAAACACATTCAAATGGTTTCTACCTTTGAAAATAGATGTTATTGCTCTTAACAATATGACTAACACAGAGCATGCGTTAGTTTCAGAACATCTTATATTACACAATGGAGAAGCTATTCTATATAACGACAATTTTATAACTGTAATTAATTGTGAGTGAAAATTTTTTTCTCAAAATAGATACATTAATCGCGTCGCTGTAGGTCTTTTATTCATTAATGTACATTTGGTTTCAGTTATGTCCAATTTTGAAGAAACTAAAATACGATTAGGTAGGCGAGGGGACAAGATACTTGGAGGTGGCCTGTGTTCAGGAACTCCGGTGTTATTTACAAAAGTTTCGGGCTTCGTATCGATTATGCCAACAGACATTGCATCGCAAGACTTTAGTATAAGTTATGTGGATATGAATACAGAATACAGTCGCCGATCAGCTCCACAAAATTTCACTAGTCTAATTAGCAATGAGGAAGTTCAAGACATGTTTCACAGTTCCGATAGTGCGACACAGCTGCGAGCCGCGTTCCTTCTTAGTTTACGTCAGAATAAAACGCAATGCGAAAGTATTTTATCGCAATTGTTTCCGTTACAAGACGAACAAATAATGGATATAGATGCCAGTCTAGATACTCTGGTTCTAAAAGTTGCTCAAGATTTAATAGATGATTATCCGGCAAATGATCCGCGCTGGTCCAATCACAGGGACTTGTCGATGACGATTAATGCAGTAACTTCCATGCAAATACCTCACCAATTGGAAGGGAAACAAAGAGCATTGGAGCTGTACGTAACATTCCTGAAAGAACACAATTTGTGGAGTAGATTTTGTGCCGTTACACACCTGGGGAAAATAATATCTACGCCGCACGTCTTTGCAGAATATGCAGAGAAAATAGTTGCAGCATTAGCTATATATAATCTTCAGAACAGGTATCCAGACATCGTGGATACTATAATCGAACAAACGTTGAATCCCGAATCTTACGTGTCTGACGAATTAACAGCGCGCGACATATTTTACCGTGAAGTGAGTACGGTGCATTACTTTCTTCCAATTTTGGTAAATAACGCGAACGAAGTGACGCAATCCGAAAGACCTATACAACAAGTAGCACATTATGTGATGCAAGTGAACGCTATAATATTGGTAAATATAAATTTTTATTACTTTTTGTTATCTTCCGTTTGTATTTGTATCTTACGATAATCTTAGAATAGAATGCAATAAAGATTATTTGAATATTGATGATAGAATGTACTACATGAAGTACTTAAGTACCGACAATACAATGCCGAACGATTCGCTCCTACGAGATCTACAAGTGTTACAACGGAATATCTTCCATGGACTGCTGCTGTTGGAAAACATGGGCTAAAAAATTCTTTAATCACAATGGTTGGATTTTACGTTTATTATTCGAAAGAGATGCATGAGTAGGGTTTTAAATGATTTCTTTCTTTGGCAAGCTTAATGGGAAATTAACATTTCCGTCCATTTATTTAATGCAGTATAATTCAACGTTGAAACATGGTATAACCGGAACCAATGACTCTATAGTGAGAAGCGAACTGTACGAGCAATTAGTCAATTTTATAGATTTAATATTGGATGGGCGAAAATGTCATTTGGAAAGCGTCAGAGGCACAGAGAAATTCGAGATTCTTTTGAAGCAGTACGAAACGGACAGAACGAACTTAATACAACCTTTAAGTATGTATTTCCCGAATGAACACTCGAAACTCTGAGCTCTACAGATAAAATAAGATCGATGTTTCTACGAAATGATTCACAGTAAAAGAGGAACAATATGACAGCGCAGCAATGTTAGCCGAGAAGTATTGTGATTTCGCGTCCCTTATACAAATTTGTGAATTGACCAACAATAAAACTCGATTAGATGGATACATAGAAAAATTTTCGAATCAGGACTTCGTAGGTTTCCTATTTTCTTGGTAAGTGTGTTCTGTGCTGAACGATCGATTGAACAAACGTTATTTTCTTGTTTGTTTATCATATGATGATCCGTAGGTATGTGAAAGATGGTCGACAAGGTCAATTACTGGAGAAATGTAGACGCGGAGGTACCGCAGAATTAGCAGAAAAGTTAGCAGAACATCCTACACTATCTTGGGTGCAATCTGCATTAACCGACGATTTGCGATTTGCTGCCAGCACGCTTCATTCTTTAGCTATCGAAGAAACCGAATTAGTGACTCGCAAGAAGGTGAAATACTATGCGTACGAATATCTCCTTTCGTGTTTGAAGTTTTAATGAAACTATACTTAATTGCAACGTTCGTGCTTTTCTTGCAGTCCATGCTTTCTTTGGCAAAATTAGCTTTGCTCGCTTCCGACGATCCCGAGGAGGACGATGAGCAATTCGTAGAAAGAATCGATAACGAATTGGCATTGATAGCTCATCAAGAAGATCTACCGACTCAAGTACTCACGACGTATGGTTATGATATAGAGAAGCTACGAGTATTCACGCCAGCAGAGTTAATCACGGTACATACTATTACATATACTGTACATATGGTAATTTAGCTCTTACTCGGTGGTGGTTCCTTGTAGAGTATTAGTTTTTTATCTTATCTTCCTGTATTTACAAAATTTCTTTTTCATGTTTTTATTTATTATGTTTGCGCGACGCAGTTGTACACATCCGAGGACAATGTGGATGCAAATGAATATGATTTCAAAAAAGCTCTCGAGTTGCTTGAATACGTCGAAAACAAAGACGAAAGGGAGTCTTTGAGACTACGAGTTTGGGCACGAGCCGCAAAACGAGATCAGTGGGATACCATTGGAAAGAATCCTGAGCAACAGGTGCAGGAAATAGTTTTCTTCAAACTAATGGATCTGGCACACTTTATGGGTATGCTTTATAGTAAAATATTTCTTTGTTCAGAATAAAATTACTATACAATGTGATATAATATATGATATATGATGTGATATGATATGAAATGGTACAAAAATAAGAATAAAAATACCTGACTTTATATTTGGATATTGCAGGTGGAGAAGCCGATGAATTTCTTCCACCAGTTGAAAGGTTACTGGCAGAGTCTGAATTAGGAGATCTTGCCACATCAAGCAACTTTCAATTTCTAATCAAATTTGTCTATGAGTACGCATATCACAATTATTAACCTATTTGAACGATTGTAAGTAAGAATAAAATTTGTATTTTTTTAATATAATAAAGTTATATCATATTTAAACTATTAGATAACGTAGAAAACCTATTGTACATACAATAAATTTAATATTTTGCGTGATATTACAATATTTGAAGTTTACGTCAACGGATGTACACCAACGCATACACTGATAAAAACACAATGTTTAATGAAGCTAGTACCATTTGTTTATCAGCAGAATTTTTATGGTAAACATTTTGTGTCCTTAGAATGAATCTGACTTGATCTGGTGTACGACAATCTATCTCTGTAATAGAAATATGCAACGTTACAGGAAACTCTTTCATATGATACGTGATGACGATTCAGTTTATACCTGCACACTTGTAGGAAGACGTTACATTTTGTATGCGAAAGTACATGTGAGGACAAGGAATAGAACTATCGCATTTGAAATCATTAGGTAAAGTGATTTCCTTGTGACCAGCTAATTCGGTGCAATAGTAGTTTTGTCTTTCATTTGGCCTAAATTGTACCCACGAACACACTTTCATAGTACCATATCCAAAGGTATGGACCTAAACAATTGATAAAAGGGATAAAGTTTTGCATTTCATATGCTCGAATTTTTACTGACAATGAGAGATACTAACTGAAATCGGGATTTTCTTAATATTTCGTTTCCACTGCGAATGCATTCTGTAGGTGATGTATTTGGAAGGGCTTATAAAATCTTCGTACGAAGGGATGATACTTTTTGAGTTATTTGAATCCGGAATCAGTATGGGCCTTATGATTCGCGGCACTGAACAATAATATATATAGAATAATAGTTCCGATGCAATTAGCAGATGAAGTTAGAACATACCGATCCGTAGACGTCGAGTAATGGCGTCAACGTTGGTGTCCCTTATTAAATGATCTTCAGCCGTCAAAATAAATGGCTTGAATAAATTAACGTTGGATCGTGACGTACAGTACACAAAGTGAACGTCTATAAACGCAGAGAAAAAAGAAAAAAAAAAGATTGGGAATTTTTCTTTTCGCTATCAGAGCCCGTTCCATTATCTCCAAATTGATACACATAACAAATCCTACCAGGATGATTGTCTCTTATTTGTTTCAATATATGTATGACAGACTGTTTATCATTGTTGGACACGGAGCCCAACGGAATCAATAATAGAACTACTTGGCCTAGACTTCCAATTCTATGCAGCTTTTGATTATTCTCCCATGTTTCGTTCAAATGATCAAAAATTGTCTCCAAAACTTGAATATAGTTCAGCTGTGTAGGCCCTGAAAGAGAACCATTTCAAATATTTTTGTATGCTATGTACAATACTACTGTCTACCGTCTACTGTATATCGTGTAAAAGAATGTTTTGATTAGGTTACATGTTGTACGTACATGAAGCCTCTGTGAAATTATTCAATGCATCGAATAAAAGGGACGGGCTGTTTGTAACGTTTGACAACCACTCGCCCGATGTGCCATGTATTATGCCCATTTTTGATCCATACATAGATACATCCAAATTTTGCATTAGAACTCTGATGAAACAAAATTTGCTAGACTTAACGCTTGATCGCGGTATTACCGTTAATGCACTAGAACTCACGCAAGGAAGTCCCTTGTGTACTCTATGGGCCATGCACCATCGAATACGATCAATGTCTCTACTCGTGGCGAATCCAATTGTTGACAGGGCAGTTCCGGGAATAAGTGATTCTTCGTATAACTATAAAATTTTTCGATGGCATAGCCAGTCAAACGTTGCAACGTGTCTGGAGACACGTGTGCTACGCCTATACGATAGACTAACATCTCAGCTGCCGCGTAAGTCTGCCAATAACAAGTTGAAAGCAATATTTATAATAAATATTTATATCTGTAAACTGAAATCAATTTTCTGTTTCCGTTTCCGTTGTTTCGATCGTAGTACTACAATACAAATACAAACCTGTTCATTCAGAATAGTATTCGATATAGCGTGTAAAACATGTTGTGCTCTATCACATGCTCTAATATTCATGTTGAAAGCAATACCCTCGTACGAATAATACATGTCAAAAATTTGACTAAGTCGGAGATTGTAAAAATCCTGAATCCAAGATTGTAAATTACTTGCGATGATCAAACCTGACAACAATTATAAATAACATGACTAATTCAGTTATGTGTTTGTTATTAATATTTTTACAGATTACCATCGATGTCTCCCAGTAATTCGGCTCTAGTCGCGTCAAAGTTTTCATGCGAACTGGTAAGATAATAAACAGTTGGCCGCATTGTATTATTCCAATATCCAGTTGCACCGAGGCTCATATTTTGCGATTTGAAAGGTCCCTGGTACACAGCCATTTCTGCCAGATCACCTGAGACAACATTATTTTGGTATCCTTACGCGTAAACGTTTTCTAACAAACAATGATGTGGTAGATGTCAATAGTATAACATATATATTGTACCCGCAACCGTAGTCAGCCACATATTATCCAAGTTTGTGGAAGAAGTATGATACCGCATGTAAAGTTCATGTAATTTGTTCATGTAATTGAAAGTGGGTACAGTTGTAGAATTTGTGTCTACAAAACAAAGAATAGTGTAACATTGACACAACAGTGTCATCTACGTACATAGATATTCAATACCTAATAGAGATACGTCCAAACTGGCAATTAATTGAGTTAATGGAACATTTTGACGTTGCAGAGATGCAGCGATAGCTCCTACAATTGCTCCAGGTGTAACAGTTCCGTATGGTGTTAGAATTACTCCATGTTGTTTCGGATAATTGAAGGTATCAGTAAGTTTATCTATACAACGTTTGTAATTTGTTTTTTTCATTAATTAAACATTATTTTAAATGGTTATGAAGTTTACTGCAACTACAAAATTACCAGACTGTTTTTCGACTTCAGCATTTTCCTTGCAAGACTCGTTCCTGCATTTCCATTCATCAGGTGGCAAAATCATGTTAGAAATAGCTCGATGTAACATGCAACGTTCTACGGGTAGAAGTATATTGTCTGGCAGAATGTCTGCATTGCCTGGAATCAGTTCTTCGATCAGTCTTTGCTTGATACGTTGCGGTCCAGTGGCACGGAATGGAAATACCCCGTCTGTGATTCGTACGTTTTTCTGGTATTCAATGCCGTCAAATTTAAACCTGCGTAATTTATAAAACAATATCAACTTTGAAATGACGAATTCGACGTCAATATGTCAACATAGTATACGTTTAATAAATACAATATTATAATACATATATGCATCATATATCCAAGAACCTGTGAAGCAACGATGATGTTAGTTCTCTCATATCCATTACTCTGTGCGAGTGTTTTTCCAGTTTCTGTATGATATCTATTAATACGCGTAAATTCAATGGATGCGAAGAGCTGAATGCAACATTGGCTGTGTAACATTCTTTGAGTTGTTCCGGTATAGTTATTTGGGACCATGTCAACTGTAATTCTATGTAATGCAAGCATAATGTATGTGGCAATTTTTATTGCTTCATTAATTAATTCACATCGCTTGTAAAACCAATCAAGTATGTATTCGAGTTGATCAACTTACCGCAACACACTATCCATAATACAATTTTGCTAATCGCCATATTTGCCTTACTGGATGTTCATGATGTATGTTATTTCGGATCGTCTAAGAGTATCGTGCTTTTGATGTTTATCTGAATCTTTTCAGTGACTCACAATCACGCACGGATGGTAAAGATTATGTTCTATTTGAAATATGTTGATAAGATAATTATCAGCAAAAAATTCAAATCCTACAATAAAAAAACAAAAGGCGGGTATGTATACCGTTGTAGTAGTTATTATGTTATTATTATTGTTTTCATCTAAACACTTTATTATGTACGTATATGTACTGTATTTGAGATATAAAATATATTATTTGAAAATGTAATAGCTGTTTGAAATATCATTGATCGTACAAGCAAAATTTTTCAAGCATCTGTGTCAAGAGAAAATATGAGGTAACAAGTAAAAACATTTGACTCATGTTATCCCTAAATATGTATTGCTTACAAGATACCTGTAATAAGGTCTGGGTGAGATAGAGCTGCTATTACTCATGACATATCGTATTATCTTATCAGTTTAGTGGTGATAGATACTACTATATCTGTAGATAGGTGTGGTGTTATACTATGGTATATGGTGTTGAAGGAGTACCATTCATTCTGTGCTTAAGGTCTCCACCTATAAATTATTGTAAGTATCCCACTCTTTCAATGATTTAATTATTAATTGTCTTGCATAATATTACTACTTTTCTAGATTTAACAATATGACTCGGTTATCACTTCTGTATTATCTTGGTACCCTTCTACTAACGCTAAGTGAGTATTCTAACGATATTAAGTATATTAGTAGTGTAGTTAAAATTAAAATTGATTAATTTCTCACTTATGTACATACATGTATCTACAGATATGTTATAAACGCGTTTATTTAACTATGAATTTAAATTTTAATCTTGGTGTTTCCAGGTGTTTGGGGTCAAGAAAATGCAAATCGAAATCTTTCACCATCTCTTCAAGAATGTTACGAAAATAAGTTTCTTTTGCAAAGAAATAATAGACTGCCACATACTTTAAACACGTTCGTCTCGATATTACGGAAAATCGAAAATATACAAGGTCTTAATATGGATTTGAGGAGATTATCCACTGCTCTCTTACACCGGTAAGATTAGTGATTATGCTATATATGATATAACAATATTAATATAATAATATATGATATAACATTATCGAAATCCATACCAATGCGATTAAGAACAATTTTATCGATATTCGAAATATATAGTTTTAGACAAGATGGAATTGTACCAAATCCCGAGGTTCCCATACAAGATGGGGTGACACCTTATGGACCGTTTGCACCCCAATTTTACCGACATTCCCAAACCCTAAAATTTATACAAGGAGATGCGCGTCAGTTTCCTAACAATAGTATCACCGACGTCGAAAGGGTATAACCAACAGATTACATTTACCTCCAGCGTATGCACTTGTTGCTCAAACTTTTTAAATATTTCATATTTAATATAATATAATATTGTTTTACAGTGTACATTGCACTTCATGTTATCCAGTAGCATTGAAATCTTTGAAAGAGGAGACGAAGCAAAAGTTTGCAGATATACAAATGCATACAGATACCCGAGAAACGTTTCGGATCACGATGAAGTTACAAGCAAAGTTACCAATAACATGGAAACCGATGATGTAGAAATTTTAACAACCCATAAAATGTGAGTGAAATAGGTATATCGAATAAATACATACATACTACAATTAAGTAATGAAGTAACGTGTTCGTGAAATTATAGGAAAACCATGCCTAATCGGAAAGATGAAGGAACTAATGTTACAGATGATCCAAATTCCAAGTATCCAGAAAACCCAAAACAGAAGTATCCAAAACTGCGTCAACTACCTCCTTTCAGCAAATGTCCTGTAGTGAATGGAGTCATAAAGACCCAGTGCGTCTCTAATCTTTCTTTAAACTGTACACCAAATGTAAACCAATGGATAGGATATTTACTGGATTGAATGAATTAGTCTAATGAAACAAATTTTAGATGGGGTGTTGTTTCTCCTGGTCTGGTACTTTCTGCGATAGCAGCTGCAACAGAACCACAAACAACGGTCCCGTTGCAAGACGTAAAATCTGATTTGTCAAAGATATATAATACGAATCTATCAGATTTGACCGTAGACAATAAATGGTTCGCAACTCTAGCTGGTAAGATTTCTGGATTTCTCCAATTATTGTACATACATAAATATAAGCATAAACTATCATATATATATATATATATAGCTTATGATGTGATCAAACCTATGCATTTGATATATATATATGTATATATATATATATATATATATAGAGAGAGAGAGAGAGAGAGAGAGAGAAAGAATACATAGAATAAAATTTGTCTTTTCTCATTTCTATTAGGAGATTTGGCAGAGGTTGCTTTAATACAAGGTCCTACTACAAAGTCAAAAATAAGCGTCGGGACAACTGGCCAGTGGAATTCTACTGCTTTACCGCGCTGGTACTTTTTGGATTCGAATGAAACATTCGAAATGACGACAGCAGAAATAAGAGGCGATTTAGATGGTTTAATATTGGCTAACGAAATCAGAAAACTGTATTCAAAGATACCCAGTTTAAGATTATCACAAATATTCGATATGTACTACAGCGAACGAGGATTCTTTGATTCGTCGATCAGAGCATGCAATCGCAGAACGTTATTCACAGCTGTGGCTCCTAACGAAACGATGATTTATCAGGTATAAAAAAGTTTACAAATATGACAAAACTTTTAGATCTCTTCGAATATGTTCCTTTTCAATTCTAGACCTATAGTGCTGCCATACTATTATATCCAGACATAGCAACAGCTACGCTCGATGTAGAAAAAATTAAGCAATTTTCGGTACAAGCAGTGAACAGTTTAATAACATACGTTCGTAAGTATAGATTTTTGAATCTTTGAATATTAGTTTCGATCAATTGCTGGAAAATTATCCTTGTAGCTTCATCTATGAATATGGATCTTACATGTGAGAAGGCAGATTCTTTAAGCGACTTCCAACAAACAACCGCTGACTTGACTATAATTTTGGATACAAACTGGACATTTTCTGCGATACAGCCTATTCTTGCGTAAGTTTCTATATTTATTCGAGTTAGAATGCGCGTCAAATGAAATCCAGCTGAGGAAATTGTTTTGTATCTTACAGAACATTATTAGAGGGCATAGAACTAAACCAATTTAATAGCAATTTCACGTTAATAAATGGTTACGATGGAACTACGATTATAAACAGTACATTCAATATCCTGGACTTCTATGCTTACAATTCATCACACTATGACAATAGTACGTATGCCACACTATATATTATATTTTTAAACGTGTAAATAATGAATGAACAAAGCTGAACGAGTAATCATCTTCAAATATGAAAAACTATTTCCAGTTACGCATCAGTTTGACTTGTCAAAATCAATCGACAAAGTAGAAAATCTTTTAAAGAACAAATTAGAGAATGAACGCATTAGAGGCGATGGCGGTGCAAGGTCTAATATTGTTTTAATTGTTCCATATATTTCGAGTATTAACAATGGTGATAAAAAATACAGCTTGTACAAGATATCACAAATGCGCGAGCAAATACCAGGTAACCGATGAATCATATTCGTTAAAACATTTTTATCTATGTTTATTCTTCGATTCAATGAATCGTAAAGTCAACATAGATTACAGATTCTACGTACACACAACTCTAATTCGTGATTGGTTCAACTCTATTTTTACTTCTATTTCTAATCAGACACAACCTTCCTTATTATGTCATATGGATCGAAAGATACGTGGTCCGAATTCGTTGAAAATCCTGCAACGGATTTGTTCACCATCGGCATCGGCGATACGGAAAATACTTCGTTGCCAATAACCAATTTGATCTCCAGAATAAAACAAGGTGAAAGAATTAGTACCGTTGATACTTTATTCTACTTTGCATTTCATATTAATGACAAAATGTACTTTTTAATGCAGTTCCTAAGCGTCTTATTAATACACAATGTGGTTCAAATTATATTTCGATT
This sequence comes from Agapostemon virescens, assembly GCA_028453745.1. Taxonomy (NCBI): domain Eukaryota; kingdom Metazoa; phylum Arthropoda; class Insecta; order Hymenoptera; family Halictidae; genus Agapostemon; species Agapostemon virescens. Next base: position 21,173,835 of record CM052089.1, read on the forward strand.
GGACAATCGAATGCATACGTTGATTACGTTCCGCCAAATGGTGTTAATTTATATAGATTACATCCTAATTATTTTTTCAAGCCTGAAAGTTTTGCTACAGTAAAGGTAAAATCTCCATTTGTGTATGTAACTTTAATCCATGGTTGTTCACACGATACAGAAACTGTTTTTGAATCTTCCTAGATTCAAGGTTCCAGCTCGGATACTCTGTTTATATGCACGGCACGTGAACCGCTATATGTCAATGCAATACAAAACACAACGTCTAAAACATGCGTATCGATAACTGGCAAAGCGTATAACGTCACAGTTTCTTGTACTGATGCTACTTTGATTCATAAATGCCCGCCGCTTTACTTGTCTATAACTGCAAATTCTACAAGTCTACCTGCATTGTGCACAGGTAAACACTGTTATTTCATTTATTGTTGGACAAGAATATCAAATAAGAATATAGGTCAATTTGCAAATATTAATCTTTCTTCCAGACCGTCAAAAGTGCCGTTTTCCTAATTCCATAAAATACACAATATCCTACGAAGATCTAACATGTATCAGCAGAGCAAGCAAAGTTGCATTTAATTCACTTATTCTAATTGTACTCTTAACATTATTTAATTTATAAAAAGAATTATCATCTTTTCAAGACTTACGAATACAATAATCATGTATCATTCATTTCTGAATAACAAGTCAGGTAATCCGAATAATATTCAGATAATGTTTCAAGAATATTTTATATATTGAATATGCCTCTTATTATGTAGTAATACTAATCTGTGCAACCGATTATAAATTTTTGTTCCCATACTTATAATAAAAAAGAAAAATGCACTACATTTACCACTTTTTTATAATACAGGCACTGTCTGTGATTTGATGACAGCAAAAAAATTATAGCAAATATGGATTTTGTACATGTTTTTATATAAACAATGTATTATCTTGTGTCAAAACCAAAATATAACATAACAGCTTTAACTTTAAATAAAAGGTTTACAGAGTGTAACTGTATGATCTATTCCACATGCAACTTGTTTTACTTGAGCTCCAACAGTTACCTATAATATACAATCGTATCGTCACATAATTATGTACACATATTATATGTACCTTGCTGTTACGTTCTTCTTCCGAATATTGAGGAAAGCTAACTTACCTTTAATGGAAAATATTGATCTTTAGCGTCCCCCAAGCCGAGAGACCCAAACTTATTACAACCCCACATATACATATCACCCATATTGGTTATGGCTGCTAAATGACTCATACCGCAAAATATTTTAATTACCTATGAAATATGAAATTAATTTATACGTATCTATTCCACTGTGTTCGTGTTTAATATTTATTGCTTACTTTCGTAGTTTTTTCATAAATGTTTTTACCAAATAAAATGGATGGAATTTGTGTGGGTTGCGAAACGTGTTTAATTTCAGGACCAAAACCAAGAATACCGTATCCCCATACGTAAACATCTCCTGCATCTATGACACGCGTACAAGTTATCACACCTGCGTACAATTTAAAAGTATAATATTAAAATTATATACGAATACATACCATTCAAAACCATACAAAAACAACCGCCGCTCGCAATATCGGTGATGCGACCCAATTGTTCCAATGTGTTTAATTCTGTGGCAATGTTTATTTGCTGATTCTCACCAGTAATAAATAATTGTCCATACTCGGAATTACCCCAACCAAATACTTTTCCTTTATCTGCAATTACGTGGGTATTGTAATTAGTCGATTACACAAAGTATACTATTATTTGATAGTTTTGAACATCGCATAAATATGCAATTTATCATAGTATCACTACATTAATATTGGAGATACCGCTAAGTGCTAACACACAATCTGCTATGCAAGCAACTTTTATAATATGCTGTCCAGCCAAATCTCCTTTCACCAAAGTTGGTCTATACTCATTTTGGTAATGCGCCAAACCAGTTTGTCCATCTGCACCCCAACCGAAAGTGTATACTTCACCGGATTCTGTTAAGAGTATACTATCATATAGTGATAAGGAAAGATATTCAAATATATAATGATTATATCAATCATGATTTATTATATAGCCTATACCTGTGATCTTGACCAGCTGTCACAGCTTTTATTCTTTTGCCCTTGATATCAGATATATGATGAACTACTTTACTCTTATTATACTCTTCATTTGATATTATAGGTCTACCACACTGTCCATAGGCATTATTTCCTAATGTAAATAAGCCTTCATTTGTTAGTACTAACAAGTGTGCCCTTCCAGCAGCAATATCTAAAACTCTACTTGAAGATTCTGTGAGCGGCAGTACAATGGGTCTTGGGTCGATTATTAAATTGTTAGGAAACTTCTTGTCCAGTTCATTGAAACCTATCAACATAGTAAATGTTATGTTTTAAATCATAATACCTAGAAACTTACGATTAACAACTAATATTAACCTAGCTGGGAGTCAGTATTTATTCCACTTCCATATAAAATATTCTTATCTTTGGAAGACACAGCAAACGCGGTAAAACCGTAACCACAAGTTATTTTTGTCACATTGTGCTTTTCCCCGAAAGCTAATCGTTTTGGCTTGGACACATAATAAAAATGTTTTGTATCTAATGATCGTTTAAGAATTCCAAGTGCTCCATGTTCTGCTAAACCCCAAACATATACTCTGTGAGTTCCTGGATCACTCACAGGATACTTAAACACTAGACAAGTATATTGTGAATTAATACATTTACCAAAACAATTTCAAATAATACAATTTGGGATGTAATACCTGGAAGTGTTTTTGAAATAGACTTTTTGTTTTCCGATATATTCAAACGTATGCTTTCATTGCGTTTTCGGGCAGACTTCTTGATACAGTTTTTCACTACATTTAACATGGTGAATATCGTTTCTTGTTTATCAATGGCTAAGTGAGTTGTTGTAACCTATAATTTCAGGAATTATTTATAATATACAAACCGCATCCTGAACAATTGAAACCACATTTAACTCTGCACATTACTATTTTCAATACAGATTATATTAGAATTAAAAGTGACACGATAACACTACAGCCTTCTTTTTTTTATGTCCTGCAGGAGTAAATTGTAAACCTATAAGCGGACAGTGTTGCAATTAGCTCTGACCTCTGTCTTTTATATTGGCCTTGTTGATGAAGAGACAGCATGCAAGAAATGTATATAATAATTTCGTAATATGACAGAAAGCGGTATTTAATTCAATTTGGTAATCAGGATTATTTCCCTTGTATTTTGTTTAAAAATTAAAAAAACTCAACAGTAAAAGCGAATAAGTATGTACTGAGATATTAGTTTTTACTTTTACTGTTACCTTTGTCTAGTGTGAAATGTGAATAGTTGAACGACACTAGCGCCACTTTTATTTAAAATTTGAAGCCGTTCCACGTAGCGGTAAAACGATGACACAATTACACAGTAATATATGGTGATACGGTCACACTTGTCATCATTAGATTGTCAAAAAATTTTAGTTCTCCTATGTATAATATATATACATATACGAATTATTGGCCTCTTAAGTTTTCGTCGGAAATATTATTTATTAAGAGATATTGAAACTAATTGCCGACTTGCCAACTTTGAGATTTAACTAAGAAAAAGCGCCACTATCGCTTTTCCGTCGATAACGTTCACATAGCAATAATATCTTACCGTTATACGAAATAGCGCTATACGGACACGCCAAATCAGTGAAAATTTTTGCCGGAATTTATATTTTTTATTATGGCAAAAGCGAAAAGAATTATTTTTCGCTCGAATAAAATATAATATTTTAGCGTAGTTGAGATTTTTTTCATTTTTGAAAGCTCAAATTAAAATTAAAGTAATGCATTTTACGACGATACAGATTTCTATTTGAATATAATCACAATAGTATGCAAGAAATTCAAATTTATCTACTAGACTACTACAATATTTAACCCGACGTATGCGTTTCGATAATTGGTCACCGTAATGAATACTGTAAAGAATATTGTTTGTCTTTGTAGAAAATAATAGAAAATAAAAATAAGTACTGTATTTACTTACTGTATTGTGGTTACTATTTTTGATTTCATATGAAACACAATCGTCGCGCAATAACGGCGAAAAAAGGCGGGCTGCATAAACAATGGATGAACGATAAGATGCGTCTGTAATTGTAAGAAGAAGTAGAATGTATTTGCGACATACTTCATCCAAACATAAAGAAAATAAAATCATTCGAACTAAAAGCAGCTTCAAAATGTATCCATTGAAATAATTTTCAGTTAGTGGCAAATGTATATAAATACATGTATAAATTTAAACGAATATATTCTAGAATCGTGTTGTACAACGAAATTTCATTCATGACTTTACTAATGAAATGATTGTTCTTCGACCATGAAGAAAATTGAGTGGGGTACTTACTGGGTACACAGAAGGCAAATTTGTTCGCAAGTTAGCAAACAAATCGGTTCGCTCATCGAATCGTATTATAGAATATACCTTCGAATTTAAGACAAAGCGAATTCTTTATGGCCTATGAATTATTTATAAGCCTATTGGATTTGGATAAAGATACGATATACGATGTACAGTATACAGTATGCGGTATGTATGGTATACGGTATACGGTATAAGGTATATATGGTATACGGTATATGGTGTGCCTACGTCTACATACACGAATAAAAGGGGTCAGTAGAGAGTAGAGACAGAGAGATAATTTGTGGTTATTTGTTACGGCGCGCCTACCATCCGGACGATGGAAATAGATTTTCATTCGTGAAGTCACACGCCGAGATGTTCTAGATATATAATTCGTGGCAACTCCGTGAGTGAATTGGCAGCCATTTTTAAACTGCTTGCTTAGTATAATAAAGTAGAAAAGGGATTATAGATGAGAAAAAATCGACTCACGGAATGGAAATACGCGTAGTAAGAACGGATTAGAGGTAGCATGATCTTGACGCGTAACAAATGAGGCAAACGAGGCATCTGAAATCGGTGTGTACGTGTTGACTGTCGAGTGATTCGTTTCGAGTGGACGGTACTCGAGCGAATGCACTTCTTCCCCGTGAAATTGATGGAAATGGTGAACTGTCAACACCTCTGCAAAATGAGAATATGAATTTGATTCGAATCACCGTGACGAGCAAGGATCGGCTGGTTTGAAGGAGAATCGTGTCGATCGTGCAAGGGGTGAACAGTTCGATGCCGAAAGGTCCCGGCTAAGAGCGATGTCGATGTTAACATGCAAGAGAACAACGAATACAAAGATCGTGGCTCTCGAATGCTAAGTTCCTATAATAATGGCAGATAATGTACACAGAAAATCGCATAAGCTGTCGGATGGTAGTAGTAGAAAGCCGTCAAACACAGTGCACCGTACCACTACCGAAACGATTCGGTTAGGAGAGCCAGAGAAGCTGTACCAGCCGGTTAGTTTGACCAGCTCTAGCAACGTGACGGCCAATAATCAGTGTCGGAAAAAGACATCGTCTTTCCAAATAACAAGCGTTACAGTCGGTTGTCGTATGAGCAATGATGCTGGCGAAGATTCGAACGATGACCTGGACGAATCCCACACAGAGGACAATTCCGTGGAACACTCGCGTATCACCGATATCGACATCGAAACGCCTAGTTACTCGGAAGATACCTTTTCCAAAGAGGATGTATTCTTTAATACCAGTAATGCTGCTCTCAGCACCGCTCCGGTGATTCCCACCAGTTCTCAGTATGGTCTGGCAATCGTACCTTCAGAGGGGAATAATGTTATTAACTCGGTAAATGACAGCAATATTAATACTCTGGATATTACATCCGTTACCGACAATAATATTATCAACTTACTGTCAAGTAACGCCAAACAAGATGCCGACCTGCGCGAAGTACATTCACATGGTAGAAACGAACGGTTCAAAGTGGTTAAAATTGAAAGTACCGAACCTTTCAAAAGAGGAAGATGGACTTGCATGGATTACTTAGACCACACGTCGGTCAATCAACCAACCGCGATCGGTACTCCCAAAGTGTCAGATCCAAACGAGGTATGCATATCTTATGGGGTAACGGGCAGTGGAATTGTGATACCTGATTCGTCCAAGCAATCCGTCATATCCGAGGAGAAAGGTATAGGCATAGATTCTAATGGACAAGTATCCACCCATCAAGATGTGCATACGTCGATCGGTGTACCAAATAATTCTGCAACCGTTACGAACGCTAGTTACGCTGTAAGCAATTCTATTCCCCCCAATGCTCAGCATAATCCGACACAGGTTCAAACTCAGCAAAAGGTCCAAGCCCCGACGCAAATTCCCCCATATTTTCAATCTACAACTCAGCAATTGACCTCTCAATCACAACAACAACAACAACAACAACAACAAGGAGGAGGAGGACAGGGATCCACATTACCTTCCAATCTGCAACCTGCCCATCCAAATAATTTGACTCAGCCTCAAAGTATGCCCCAAGGGTCTATTCCTATCATAACACAGACTGGTAATAACAATGTGACAGCTCAGCAAAATATTGCTCATGCTAAAGAAGATACATATGTGACAGTGAATACACAGAATCAGTCATTGCCAGTCCAAACAGTTTGTCAGCCATCTGTTCAGCAACCACCCGTTCCAACGTCTCAGACGACAAATATTCTGGTTACTCAACAACAGCAGCAACAACATGCACCTCCTCAGCAGCAGCAGCAACAACAGCAACAACAACCGCTTCCTCAGCAACAACAGCAGCAGCAGCAGCAGCCACAACAGCCTCCACAACCACTTCAAACCCAAAAACCGATAACACAAATTTCCGAATCATTGACTGCCATACAGGGAATGCAGAGTATCCAGAATATTCATAAAGTTCCTCAAACAGGTGCACAGCAAACTTCTTCGACTATACATGCTCCTGGAGCACCGGTACAATCTCAAGCGATACCTTCATCTCAAATGCAACCTCAAGCTTCTGGTAGCAATGCACAAGTGCAAATGGCGCAAGTGTCGGCTAGTTGCCAAAATGTTGTAGGTGGTATGCAACAAGGAAGCATGACGTTTCATCAATCAGACCCGGAGCAGGACTCCATTGCAGGCATAGGGGCTGCATCCACAACTCAGTCGGCTGATACAGCGCTTCTAGAATCTTTAACCGAAGTTACACAAGGCAGTGATGAACATCATACCCTCGAAGACAATGAAAGGTACACATTTGGTCAATTTTAATCAAATTAACCATGTTGTATAAGTATAAGTATACCTATAATGTGTAATGCAATTTTTACTACAGCATGTCGGGGACTAGTGCTGTAGCAATTGATAACAAAATTGAGCAAGCTATGGTAAGCAATCTTTGTTTGAAACAATTACTCGATGAAGGTAACAAACTGTAATGTAGGTTTAACAAGTGATTACACCTTTCTCTAGGATCTTGTTAAAAGTCATTTAATGTTTGCTGTACGAGAAGAAGTTGAAGTACTCAAGGAAAAAATAGCAGAACTTATGGATCGCATCAATCAATTGGAAGCTGAAAATTCAATTTTAAAAGCTCATGCAACTCCAGAAACATTAGCTCAATTGAGCCAATCCAATGCAAAATTACCCCAAAACAGTTCAGGAAACGGTCAATAGGTAACCATTGTACATAAGTTTCTATTAATATTTTGTCAAGTACATAATGGATAATATAATTATTGTATATAACTTTACGATTTTTAGAAATTTATAAACAATGAGATTTATTATATTATACATATTAGCATTAGCAACTTTTTTTTAAGTAAATTAAAGATAATAGATTATTTTTTACTATTTTAGTTTACTGTTTAGGAACTATGAATAATAATTTAAATCTGTAAATTCAATTTTCTTTCAAAATGATAATCATTTTGGAAATATGTACTGTTAAATCCTAGACAGAAACAAGGACATATATGAATGCATGCCAAGGATAAGCAGCATAAGTAACGGAGTTGATATTGTTTCATGATAGATACAAGATTTTGAACATGTTAAAAAAGAAAGTATATAACAATACGAAATAGGCAGCTAGACATTCCTAGACGATTTTTTCTATTACCTTCGCATTTGGCCGATTTCATTCACAGATCTTCAATTACAACGATTGGCTACTTAACCCAGAACTGGAAATTCAAGAAACATTTGCATCCTTTAGATTACACATGACTTTACGTTGATATTTTACCGTCATTTTCATTCATAAAAGCTGTTTTTTACATGAATCTATGTAATTCTCATTATCATCATCATCACTATCATCATTCTCATCTTCATCATCATCATCATCATCATCATCATCATCATCATTATTATTATTATTATTACTACTACTATTACTCCTACTTCTACTACTACTACTACTCCTACTACTACTCCTACTACTACTACTACTACTACTATACTACTACTACTACTACTACTACTACTACTACTACTACTACTACTATTATTATTATTATTATTATTATTATTATTATTATTATTATTATCGCTATCATTTTCATTATCATCGTTGTCGCCATCGTCCTCGCCGTCGTCATCGTTGTCGTCGTCGTCGTCGTCGTCGTCGTCATTATTGTTATGATTATCACTACTATTCTACTACTACTACTACTACTAG
>CM052089.1:21182493-21243000 GCA_028453745.1 Agapostemon virescens
TACTACTACTACTACTACTACTACTACTACTACTACTACTACTACTACTACTACTACTACTACTACTACTACTACTACTGCTACTACTACTACTACTACTACCAGTACTATCACTATTACCACTACTACCACTACTATCACTATTCCAATACTATCACTACTACCACTATTACTATTATCGTCGTCGTCGTCGTCGTCGTCGTCGTCACCATCACCTTTACCATCATCAATCATCATCATCATCATCATCATCATCATCACCACCACCACCACCACCACCACCACCACCACCACCATTACAACATTATCATTATTATTATTATTATCATAATTATTATTATCATTATCATTATTATTATTATTATTATTATTATTATTATTAAACACTAAGCCTTGTGTTTTATAATCTGTACACGAGTTATAAACTGATTTTTAAAGTGATGCATATTATAATCGATAACATGCTGATAATCAGAAAAACGGTTACTATTTCTGGTGCGCATCGAAAAAAATCTACAATTTCCTGTCAACTTCTTATGTCACATCTTAAACATGCCTAATACAAGAAATTTTTAATTGTATAATACTCTCTTAAAATTCCTAATAAAAGAAAACTCGAATTCTGTACTTTTGATTGTAACAGTTTATAAGATAATTTCACAGTTTTTTAATATTATTATTATTGTTATTGCATTATTGGGAAAGTCATTAATGGATTCATTTGATTTGATCACCATAACGATGAATGGTAAGATATTGACATAAAATCTTATCACAATAAACACCATTATAATTGAAGAATTCTCAAAATGCATAATGACACCTTACAAATTCGTAAATATTATTTATTTATCTAGGAAGAAAGAAATTAAAAACATACATATTTTTCTTTTAATTGATTTTTCCTTAACTGTAATTATCTAAAGTTTTTATTTATGTAATCTTTCTCTTTATTCCCTCTGTACTTACAGCATGGAGCCCTTGGAGTTTTTAAAATTTTTAGTAACTTATTAGATGCAGTATTCTTAAGTTTATTGATTATCACAACTTGCAGCGATGTATTACCATGTTATTACAAGCATTTGTTACAGTTAGAAATTTGTCAGGCTTTGCTGCTTTTAACCTACTAATACCTTCAATATTACCATTATTTGAATCATTGAATAATTCCTCGACTAACTTTAGCAATTTAGCAATGTTCTGTCTTATAATATCTCTACAGCCAGCGACGACTGTTAGTAAGCAAGGTTCGAACGTTTTCACATTAACATTAACTTAATCTGCTATTAGAATTTCAACAATTTTCTTATAGTTAGAAGGAGATTATCAATTTATTTTTGTTAGAAATTTCTATCAAATTCGATAATATATTTTAAGCTGTTGAAAGAACTTTATCCAACTGGTTTGAACGAGCAACAAAGTAAGCGTCTAGCCACTTAGTAATTATCGTATCGAGTAGCTTAACAATACAAAAGCGTATAGCATAATAAAACACATCGTGACATATTTCATGTTTATCATTCAGTGCCATAACATTGATGTTATAGGGTCCTTTCCAAAATTAATAGCCAAATCATCTACAACCTTACTATTAGTTAATATGTACTTTAGAATGTTAGCTTTGTTATGTTTATAAGGTAAGTTACTTAAATTATTATAATAATGCTAACGATCGTATTACAAGTACTAAATCTTTCAAATTTGCTTGACCTTTTACGTCATCTATGTATTTAATTAAACCGCTTAATTTTGGCCTCTACCATTATTATCTTCTGATATTGACTTTGCAAGTTCGACTAAAACTTAAAGATATAGTCCCCTCGCGCCAGTTCATCTTCATCGTATTTTTGTTTGCTTTTATAAAGTCTGTTTTAAATGTAGAAGCCAGTGATAAAAGTTTTTCTTGGTAAAAACCAGTTTGTTTTTTGTACATGCCCATATCATGTTATGATTATATTTAATTTGTTCTCACAAAAGTACTTGTGTACTATTTTTATGATCTATGAAGAAAGTAGCAAAGATTTTATGACACTACAAGAGATATTTGTCTCCCACTCTACCTTGCCCCTTTTACGATACTAATTTCCTATTCCTTCATTCCACTATCCCCTACGAGGAGCATCATTCCGATTCCATCACGATTCGGTCATGAAATTACGTGATGCACGCAATCAATTTGCATCACGTCTATGTCGTGACTGATACGGTACTAGCAGAGAAAGAAAAAGGGTAACGAATTCCCCTAAATTTCCCCGGTTTGGCGATATTGACGAAAAGGTATGTTTTCATTCAATTATTGAACCTTGCTTCTATTTTATCAATCGAGCTACAGTAAACTAAACTAATTGACAGTAATCTCTTGTAATCGAAAAAAAAGTTATTATTGTCATTGTAGTATTGGGTTTGTTGTTAATCGGTTCATTTGATTACGATTTTTGAGAAAGTTTTATTCGATCACTATAAAGACTAATGATGACACGTTAACATAAAATCTTATCATGATGAAAACCGCTTTTTCAGTTGGAGAAATCAGAATTCATAATTACACCTTACAAATTTATAAATGTTATAAATTTTTCTAGGAAGGAAAAAATTAACAACATACATGTTTTTCTTCTTATATCATTATCAATAGCGTAACTTCTTTTTAGAGCTATTGCGCACAAACATGGTCATATATATATATATACACATTTATATATACATACATACATACATACATATGTGTGTGTGTGTGTATATGTGTGTGTCTGTAGATATATATATATATATATATATTCATACAAATCCGAAGTTCTTTGCTTTAATAGCAATTAGTAGTTTATGTCTTAATACGTGACGAGTGCTGTACAATGGAACGTAAAGTCGAGAAATACATGTATTTGCAGTTGGTAGATGTGCATCGTCTGCTGGCCGTAATGTCACACTTGGCATTGGTTGGTAGCCGTCTCCGCTTGCTGGTAATGCTGGAGATCCTGTCCAAAAGTATACCTGTGGAACAGTAGGTAAACTCTCGTATATTTGGAATTGATTGTACGTCGAAGAGAAAAACTTGTATAGTTCCCTGCTTGAAAGAAATTAAGAAATAGAAAAATATCACGTGACGGTCTTACCAAATCCTGACGTTCAGTGTGTGACATTTTCTCCACTGTAGACCATAACCATCGTTTATACTTGGCCAATCTATCCACAGATTCTCCTGATTCGTCATTGAACGAGGTATAAGACATAAGAACGGATACGTTGATATCGCCAACTCCGTTTAAAAGAAGTCGAAAATCTTCGGATGTTAAGCCGTCCAACGCGTCTTCCGGAAGAACATCAAACACCCCTTCTCTCATCAAACGCAATGCTTTCTCTTGTACTTTGATCATACGAACTTTAGCATATTTTCGAACGTAATCATAAACGTTGCTCGCTGTTACTTCTATGTCACGACCGTTTGGTATTAATTCGATTGATCCCCCTCCTTCTTCGGGACACAAGTCGATACTGAAAACAGTCGTAATGGAAACGTAAACGAATCATGAGAAATTTCGGCTTCGTAGCGTTCACTTTCTACGAGTGTGCAAAAGATATGCACGTTGAATGGTTCAATTATACCTGAACGTAAGATCAAGAGCAGAGAATAAGCTGTTGCTGTCCTTGGTCTCAGAGTCGATCACGAGCTGTCTCAGGCTTTCGTAAATTACAGAATCAAAGAACGCCAAATCGTGGAAACGTATCGGCCTCCCCAATATATATTTAATCACGTGACGATTTAAAAATATAGGGCATAGCTCGTTTTGTAGAAGACACAATCCGATGAGTCTGAAAGGTAAGAGGTAATAAATATGGCACGATATTATGCGACACTTTCAGTCGGTGCCCCTTAGATTATCAATTTTGTTAGCTTCGTTAGTTTCATTAGAGATTACCTGCCCACATTTCTGAATGCGTTGAGTCGTTCGTAGCTAGCCCTTCCCTGGCGCGGCGTATAAAAACCTCTTTTCCCCGGTGAGTAAAACAAAGGAGCGTTATCTTCCGTGTCATCCGGAATATTGTTCTCGATTTTCTTTTTATTTGCTCCCCACCGAGCCGCCAAACTATACATATCCAGATCTAATAGTCCTTCGCTCGGTAAATATTGATTAGCCGAATCGCTAATCAATTCAAACGCTTCTTCAACCTTTTGACGCAGTGCGTCCTCTGAAGCTAACAATATCGATACGTATGTAGGGGATAGTTCTAGAAGCATTCCAGTTATCTTTTGAGCTAACATGGGTCTCAACGCGTAAACCTGTAAATACAAAATACAAATACCAAAATCAGAACGAAAATTCGTTGAAACGATTCGCCAACAATAACTTTATAAATGTTCTTCTATCGAAAAACAAAAGCGTACTGTATCAGCAATAAAAGAACGAAACAAATGTTAAAAAAATGTCCTTAATTACTTTCGGATATAGTCTATCCCCAAGTTGTTGCTGGTGCATGGTTAAGTGATCATTAATCGGATGGCTAACGGGCAACGGATGGGAATTGGAGGACGAACTACCACCAGGTCCGGTACTACTACTTCCTTCGACGGAGCCGGATGGATGAAACGAACGAGCTTCAAAAGACAATCCCCTGCGTGTACCCCGATATTTTCCAGAAGATCGAGGATTCTGGAATACAAAGTTGACTTCGTAACTATCGATATCGATAGAAGACAGCCGTTTTCTCGACTCCGTGTTATTTTTTTCTCATACCATCACATCTGAAAATTGTCTTACCTGACGTCTCAAGTCACGATCGCGATCTCTACTTTTCAATCTTTGCAGGACGCTGTATGGTGTATATTTTGTTCCCACTTGTGCTGCTTCAAGATTAGGCAGTTTTTCGTTCGCAAGCAATGTCTACACAGAAAACGTACATGTATATATCAATTCAAATGATTATATTGTATTATATATATATATATATTATAATAGAATAAACAATTTCTTCATTAACATTACAAACCTCTGCAATCATTGTATAAAAACCTCTTGTAACTCCTGAACCTTCTCCAGGTTCATCCACGAATGTTACTTTAACGCGATGAACAGCTAACGGAGGAGTATTAGACGCACGCCTATAATATAAATTATACTGTGTATTTAGTTCTTTCATCGTTTGCACCAGTAACTGGGTTCTGTCTCGCTCCAACTTAAACAGAACAGAAAGAAGCATGTTTAGAATAAAATGTGATCGGATTCAAAATAACGCACGAGGAACGATAAATAGTATAGAAATAATGAAACTACTTTATATAGAGTGATGTCCCTTTGTTGCGAATTACGGAGCTTCTCCATATCTCTACGAAATTTCGCTTCTTTTACTTGAAATCCTCCCAATTCAGAAACTACCGAACCAACTTCCAATCCAACGTCTTCCATGAAAACACGTCCGAACAGATCAAGCAACAATCTCCAACGTCCCAATAAAATGTTATGTGATATATTTGATCCGATGGAAGAAACGGCTCTCACATTCTCTACTGGACTGGTCTCGACTGTTTCGTGAGCCGATATTTCTTGACTTGAACCGGCTGGATCAACATCTTCTGTCACGCTTTGGGTTTCAACGGTGGATACGACCAACACTTCCGGCGCGCCCGGTTTATTTGTACTCGTTTCCTTTAAAATCAAAGGTAACTTGATATAAATCAATAGATGATGATGATTCAACAGAATATCAGAGATTTTCTTGCGAAGTGCATACGATTATATTATACAAGATGTACCACCGTAACTCCCCTTCCCATCCTATCTCGCTCGTTTACTCCTCTCTTCTCTCTCTCTCTCTCTCTCTCTCTCTCTCTCTCTCTCTCTCTCTCTCTCTCTCTTAATCCTTTATTTCTGGTCTTGTTCAATTTTATGAGAAAAAAATTAGATTTTATATTTACCGAAACAGTTCCAGCTCTAACAATAACGCTTCTATTTGTTTTACACTGATCCTTATTATTTTTTACACTTCCTGCTGCTGCTGCTGCTGCTTCATCGTTTTGATTGTTTGTAGAAACTATAATCGGAGCTCGATCGATTTGTTCCGCGACAAGCGAATGATTATCGTTTGTGTGATTGAACGATTTCGCCTTTTCCTGTAATATGTATAGATTCTTCAATTTTATTGTTATTCGCGTCAGAACGATGTAAGCGTGAAGTAAGCGCGACATGCGCATTACATATGGTAATATACGGTAATAACGTACTACATTATATTACATGGAAGCAAGAAGGGAACCTAATTCCATCATTGCAATCGAATACGATTTCAAATCCAAACCTAAATTCGATTCGATCACAACAATGGAATTAAAACAAGTTGAATGAGCATTATTCTTGTACAACCATGTAAATATGCAATTCAATGAGCTAGTTTGCTATAAATATCGATTACACCGATTCACGTTTCACACACAATTGCCGATGAAAGCTTTTCGCCATATATTTCTACAAGTTCACAAGTTCATAGTGAAATGCGTTTATCAATGTTTTATTAACACGAGTTTGTATTCTTAATTTCGTAAAATTTTTAATGTTTCACTGCATCTCTCGATTTACTAGCCTTGCACTACTTATCGCGTATAGGGGACACTGAAGAGATACATTGTCCAATGGATAAAAAACGAGGTAGTTTATGATCAAACGTGTCTATTTTATACTATATTCTATATCTTATCTCATACTGTTCTGGAATATATTTAATTAGATTTAAAATTAATATTAATTTATTAATACATATATATATTAGAGATTAGATTACCGTATATTTTGCGGTGGATGCAGAATCTCCAACCGAAACAGAACTACGTCTCGTGTCTGACAATGCGAAGGAGGAAGGTCCTTGAGTGATTTGACTGAGCGTAGGTGTAACCGTACTCTGATTATCGGTACCACGTGCAGATAAACCGAGCCTCGTAGGTAGGCCTGCTAAGAGATACTGATTAGGATTCGCATTCGTCGCTGGCTGTCTCGGAACACCGAATAAATCTTCGCGTGTCGAATCGGGTTGCAATAAATGCGGTTGTTCGGCCAACGGCAGTGCCTCACTCATAACTGTATCGAACGGGTCGAGAGGTGGACAACCCAAACACAGCGTAGAATCCGATCTTTGTAAGAAAGGATGTTTCCGCCCTTTCGGCGTGCTATCCCGGTTATTTCCTGATCCGCAAATAGGAACCTGAAGCAAGTCAGGATAATCAACAGAGTCCGTTTCTTCTTCATCTGAGTCGTTGTCATTTTCATCCTGCAAGATATGCAACAGCAATACGATTCTTTAGAATTTTTCCTTCGCGTCTATAAGATATATTTCAATTTGTACAATTCACAAACCTGATCATTCCAACTCGAGTAATTTGAGGAACCTTTGTGGGATTCTCCGCCAGCCGACATTGGCTCCGAAAGCGAACGCATATAATACACTAATGCGTCAAATACATAAGCTACATGTCGCAAAGAAGAAACATCCAACACCGGCAGACTGTCTCTGTGTTCTCCATTGTGAGCACGCATTAAGGACAGGCAATAGGACAAAAATTCACGTCGTGCCAGGTGTATTTCGCTAGCTGAAATTATCCTGAGTTAACTAGATGGACGGGTGAACACGGAGAAATAAAAACCGACATATTCTTAACACCGTACAGCATCGCGCGGGTAACAACTGTTTTTATCTTTACCCGGATCAGCGGATGCGCGCCCTAGTTTTGACTCTAGGCACCTAGGGTGCGTAGACAGATTAGTCTCACGTATTTTACAAATTTTATATAAGAAAAAAGAAATCCGGTGCATACCTTCGCGTTCTCTACTGTTTCTCGAAGGTTCACCAACGCCTGCAAAACCAACGGTGAGTCTTGTAGAAGCTTGTGGTGTGGAGATATTGGTGCTGGAAGCGATACCACTGCGTTGATTCCGACCTGTATTAGATTGTAAAGTTAAAGACAAAGCCGCGGTGTTTAGTAATCCGGTGAAATTCCCTCCAGAAAGCGATGGGGCGTTGTTCAACGGGTGTTCCGGATGCGTAGGGTCCGCACTACATGTCAGGGATACGCCGAATCTCAATTGTGCTTCTGTAGCATCCATCACCGTTAACAGCCAGTCCCATGTTGGTTTCAAATGTGTTTCAAGATACGTCTGTTGATCAAAATATTAGTTGAAATTTTTATGCGATCGTAAGTTGCTTCGAATAAACGTTAATCGATTTGAATCGAAACAAGACTAGATAAAACGAAACTTATCAAACCTGCAAGTTTAATGCGTCTTGGTAGGTAACTTCCATCAGCCGTGGCAAAACTGGTGCCAGCGTTTTGTAATCTTGCATCATAACTAAAAGATCGGCTATTTGTCGGATAACAAGGCCGAACGCGCGTGCCAAACAAGTAGTAGTTGTACCCATAATAATGGGTTCTTGCGTAGCTGCAACTGTTGACGTTGCAGCGGTACGCCTTAAAGACGTGGAGTCAAAAAAAACACTCGCTACCCGCAATCCTGCTGTACGAGTACTCATCTCGCGATTACGTATCGCCCATTGCATAGAAACGGGTGCAAGATTATTACGGTGTAAATGGCCAGAGGAACCACTAGAATAAGGTACCAACGATAAAACAAAAAGGTTTTTTGTTTGTACATTCTTAAAATAATGCGTAAAATATATGGGATGTGTTTTGTTCTGCTGAAATAAGGTCGATCACAGACTCTATTAAGCTCCGCTCGGTAACAATTCTGTAGAATTTGTTGTAAGTAACGAGTTCCACGCGATCCACGAGTTAATTACCTTCGTCTCTCCAATTGTTCGTCGCCAATTTGAAAGTCTTCGTTATCTTGTTCGTCGGTTTCCCCCGCTTCACTCTCGTCATCTTCCTGCTGGCTCGATTCACCAGACTCGTCCTCCGGGAATAATAAAATCGATCCCATTCCACCGTCAGAACCAGCCGTGGCGCCTGTTTGCACGCTGCGTTGAGCAGACGCTGCATCTTGATTGCTATGATTGTCATCGGAATCTGACTCGGTCTCCGCTTCTGCGAGCAGATCGAGTTCCGTGTCCGATTCACCGTCTCCTACTTGTTCCTCGCCCACGCCTCCGGTATTACTATCCATGTCGCCCATTGGTTGGCCGGCGACAGTTCCGGAGACACCGGATTCCTCGTGTTCACTTATATCCCCGTCCACATCCATAGGACCCTCTGTTCGTACGTCAGTTGAAAACAGAAATATCATGTTATTTCACTTATTTCACGTTATTCCATATTATTTCTCGTTTAGCGATGTATCGCTAACGCTAAAATTGCAATCAACATGGTTGTCGTACCATCACCACCTTCGGTCTCGTCCATGGCGGATACGTCTCTGGCGATAGTTATGTTATTGTTTCCTTGTTGTGTTTGTAACGTGGGATCCAATGACTGGGAACTGACTCCACTCTGAGGTATCAATGGCTCTATGGAAAACAGCTCCTCGGTACCGTTGATCACGTCTATCGCTGAATTGGTCAACGTGAACGGTGCAGTTGGCCTCGCTACACCCAACCTGACAGGCGCTATCAGAGAGTCGGCAGTTTCGCATAATTCTTCGACCGCTAGCTTAATCAATGCCTTGAACACTTTGCGACATTTCATCAACGGCTGCGATGTTTGAGTAACGCTGGAAAACAACATTGAAAAGAAAGTTTACCGATTGGAAGAAATTAATACCAAAATCCTAAAATATTCCTAATACTATTCGAGAGATTATCTAGACATTGATTTCCCACGTACCCCCTTCTCTTTTTCACCGGCGCCATCTCGGTTGTAAAAATTACAAATATTCGAACCACCGAACGAACGAACCTACGCGCAACATTCGTTGCTTCATCTTGGCGACCTGGTACAGAATCGTTTTGCATTTCTCGAATCAAAGTTGTTAGAAGAGTATCGAGCATCTGAAACGATAATAGGTAATAAATATTTCATTCTGCACACGTATACGACAAATCTTATAACGTCGTATCTCGTCATATCGCGTTATTTTTTAATATCGTGTCGAGTAAAAGTAAAAAACAATTTTTCTCGCCTCTGTACTGCATTTAACCAAAAGCGAGTGAGTAAATTTGTCGAGCAACGCAGTTCCACTCTGACGACACAATTGCCCTTGGTCTCCAAACAATTGATCATTCCCATTTGTAGAGACGCCCGACATTATCATACATTGAACCGCTGGCCAGTCGTTGAGCAACCTTTCTAGAGCTCTCCGACTGAAACGGGGGGGTTCCAGATCGTGCTCTGGCATATCCGAGTCCGCATCCACACCTACATAAATCAATAAATAATCCCTTCGGTCTTTCGAAAATTTTCGGCAATTCGAAAATTTACCATCCGAAGAAGTCCCTTTGCGGCTGACGGAAGTCGATCTTTGCCGAAGTGCTGATCTGCATTGTCTTTGTTCCATCAGTTGTCTACCTACAGTCTGCACTAAGAATAGCAAAATGCACTCCCCCCTGCAACATTGAATCAAAGTCTTCATTTTCATCGAAATTAAAAGGAACACGTATTTATAAAATTAGTGTTTTCAATTAGAATAGAAACCAGAAAGTTAAGTTTATTCATCTTTTACCGTGAGTTTATCTTTGTGGCAAGATCGGTGTTAACTACAAGACGACACAGTAGTTGGTAACGAGCACTTTTGTGTCCCGCGATCAAAGCACGACATTTACATTTCTCCCAACAATCGCAATAGGCCGTCGGAGATTGTATTTTCATTTTGCAATCGTGTCCTCGATGGCAAACGCGAGCACATTCCGTGCAACAACACAACGTGCCCGTTAAACCGCAAGTTCTACACTCGTAGATATTCTAAAGAAAAATTAGAGAATCTTTCGTTAAGAGCATGTTTATACTGGTATCAGCTCGTGCCCACCCACTATAACTAGTCAAACATAATGGGGATTACAAAACCTGGTCAATATGCTGTGTTCCAGTCCAAGTAAAGCTACAGGTGTCGTTGCAACATGTAACGAACAAAGGTGACAAATCCGGGTTCGCGTCAGGGTGTAATATCATGGCTAAACACTCTTTTTGATCTTTTCCAACTCTTTGAATAATATCTAATAAGATGAGAGCTGCATGATAAGCGCGAACTGACACAGCCAACATGAACGGTGTCTGACCTTGAGCATCCCTATTAACAGAAACATTCTCAATTAAGATAGTTTCATTTGAACAAACAAATTGACAAATATTTTATATTTTCGTGAAATTTGTCCTTTCTCAATAATCATATAAATATAGTTACTTTGCCATAAGTAATTCTTTCAAGTGAGGCGTCAATACAATGCTTTCGCACATGTACTTTAATATAAGTAACGCATTGTTCCTTCTCTCAACGGAGTCTACAATGTAAGTATTATTGGACGTAGTTCCGACACCTACAAACAAGAAAAATAGATTTGTACAACTGATTATGCATACGACTAAATTACGATATAATTAACGAAAGAAAACGAATTGAGAAAGCATCAAATACGCTTTTACCTGATTTGTTCATCATAGATATACTGGCAGCGCCAATGCTAAGTAAACTATCCTCTTCTCCCGACGTGTTATCAAACGCTTCGGGTGGCCAACTCAAGGTTGGTATTGGTTCCTCGATTGTTGCAGACGTCCCATCGACAGTATTTGTTACTAATTCGCGTTCGATGCCTTTCAAATCAGAAAAGATTACTTCCAACGAATACTACCATAATAATACAATAATATAATATATCTATAAATGTGTGTGTGTGTGTGTGTGTGTGTGTGTGTATACCTTGATCATTTTCTTTATTAGAGGTTGGTGAACACATACTGGTACAGGCGTGTAGAATATTACGATTGCCATCGCAACGTTCGGTTAATATTGCCTGAATTTGTGCCGCATTGTTTTCTTTAAAAATAAAAATAAAAGATATGTACATTATATTATACATAGGTACAAGGGCAAAAATACGTGTATCAATACTCACTGTGATCTTGTTCCAGATTACAGAACACCTGTTTCACGCTGTCATAATCACACCTTAGTATACGTGGCATAAGTAAAAGGTTATCAAATGCTAGTGCAACAACGGCAACTTTGGTTTTCATGTTAGTTGAATTAGAACAATTTGGTATAGGAATGGTTGAAGCACCGATACAAATTACTGGAACTAAATCTAAGCAGTGTGGATCGCGAATAGCACCAGCACAATCTTTTACCAACGGATAGATTGTATTATTTCCATCTCTAAGAATCATAGAACATTCGATATTCTGCAAGATGATAATCAATTATATTACATTATATAAAAGTCTATTTTATCCTTTACGTTGCAATACCTTTTATAAATAACAGAATGCATCAAAGTAAATTTAATGAAAATATAATATTACAAATACCTCTCCTGCATTTGTGAGACTGATGTTTTGAGGTTGCAAGCCCAACAAGCATGACATATCCGATAGAATATACCGATCTTGTACATGTCTTCCAGTACTCAAATTATATACCACGTAGCTCAGCTTATTACCTTTTTTCACTATTGCATGAATACCTAGAAGAAGTCAATTATTGTTGTTGTTGTTGCTGTTGTCGTCGTCATCGTCGTCGACACTGGTGTTAAAAAACATTGTGAAATCTTACCTTGTCCATTTGTAGCAATGGTTAATATATTATCAGTGGATCCTTCTACAATATTTACTCTTCTAGGAGTTCGTTGGAAACAATCTGGAGCTCTTGGATTCATGGATGACTTGATCACCTAAAATAGTACACATAAATGTTATTGTAATTGTTGAAGCATGTGTAGTGTAGTATACTATACTATAGATTTAACTTACTTGCAATTCATCTTTTCTCAGCAATCGACAGTCGGCTAATAGTTTAATTGATTCTTCTGCTGTCAGATCTTTAAAGTCTGATGTACCAAAGTCTTTTTCCTTAATTTCTTTCTCCTTTTCCTTGGAATCTTTTGAAAAGAATTTCACTGCGACATAGTAGCCGTCCACTTTTATAACTTTGCCTGTACACGATACACAAAATACGGTGTGATATATCGCATAATATACATGTATAATATGAAAAATGCACATATAATAAGAAAATAAAAATGTAAATATGTTATTCGTTTGCTGCATGCAATATCAGTGGGAACATACCTATGGGAACAGTTTTAACGTCTTCTACGAAAACAACATCCTTTAATTTCCATTCTCCTTCGTCTTTTCGTTCGGACTCTCCTTCGCTTCGGGGCGCTACTCGTTTCTGTCTCTCTACAGAATCAAAAATCTCTATCAACGTTAAAAACATTTACAAGTTGAACATTTCGGCTCAACTGTCAAAGATTTTTCATAATGTTCTACCGTAAAATGTAGAAATGAAATAAAATAGAAATGAACATTTTATCGAAGCCTCAAATATAAACTGCTATAACGTTAAAAGCGAACTGTAAGCAAATCAATAGAAATAAATGATGACAAGTTCTTACTGTGACTTGTTGTAATGCTACCAGTATCACTACATGTGCTCGAAGCTGGTGAAGGTGGTGGAGGCATATCAAGACGGTCTGCGGTCTCTTTATGATTTGTCTTAGTAATAGTACCAGTTCCGCTGTTTCCACTTGTTTCTCGTTTGTCTACAGTAGCGTTAGGCAAATGAGTTCCAGCCGGTAGTACTTTGAATCTGCAGGTTGAGTCTAAACTCCAAGCAGCTGCTAATAACTGTCCTACTTTTGGTACACCATTGGCAATTGTGAATCCTGGACAAAACATCGAATAATCAAGTTAATATCTGCTAAATATTGCGATATCTTGGCTACTAATATTATTATACATATTGGTATGCACATATAATATATAATACTTACCTATTGCTCCAGGTTGATATATAGGACTATTTTTCATACAAACATGCGTGCCGTAGCTAATATCATTCGAAGATGCTGTCGACGACCTGTGTTTGCGCGACTTAGCCTTGTATTTTTCCCATAATTTTTTGCGCTGTGCGAATGGCAAAACTCCCCTATACAAATCAATTTATAATGAAAATCTTCTATGAAACTGAAACTCTTCTATATTATGCTCGTATTTAATCAATATCAAATGAAATTTCAACTAACCACCAGTATAATGTACCGCTTTCCAGTCTAGCAACCGTGTATAAAGCACAAGTGTGCAGAGATACTATCTTGTCCAATGTAAATTCAGTAAATCTTTGAGCCGGATGTTCGAGCCGGGAAGCTACATGACTTACGAGTTCGTCAAGCCAGGTAGCTACTTTACCACTTTCGGTGCTAACCGAACAACGAATTGCCGTCGCCGATATATTTACTATTTTCTCTGATGTTATAGCTAACCATGGAGCTTTTGGATGATGTATGTTTGGATTCTAAAATGAGTGGTTTTCAAACTGTATTGGTGTCTCGTTATAAAAGGAATACACTCAAATGGAAATTTTTGCATACGGAACAAAGTACCTCAGGGTGTTTGTAAGGTTCAGATTCAGACCACTTCCATTGATATAAATGACCACCAGCAGAAACAGCAACTAATTCACTGTAAAGCGAAGCAATTTGTACAAAACGAGGAGCAGGATTTGAACTGCGTTCATGCCACCATTCCAATTCTTCAGATATCCATAAGGGACTTTGAGCTAGTTCCTTCTTTTTATTATCTATGTTTGGAAAAAACGTATAGCAGAGTATAATATAAATAGTATACAAAAATAGTATATTATATTAAAACATAGTATAAATGTAAAAGATCAATTCACTAAAATTTCTACCAGAATCTTTCTCCCATGATTCCTTGAGTGCTGTTTCCAACCAACGGCGTGGTCCGCAGTACTGACGATCCCTCCATCTACTGAAGCTATCGCGATCTCTGTCCCGTTCTGACGCGCGATCACCTTCCCTATCATTACCTATTCTGCGTGAAGAACTTCCACGACTAAAGAAAATCATCGTATTTTCGTACATAAATGTAATTCTTTTCTAAATCTATCAGTTGATAGTAAACGGGAAAGATTAAGTAATTACCTTCTCATTCCTGTATATGCAAATACGTCTTCGGAAAACATAGAATCCGCATCAATTATAACAGAATGTTCATTGCTAAACCCACCATCCAACAAAGATATGAGATCCTCGGGGACACAGGAATCTGCTGCATCTTCTGCATCATCACCTTCTTCATCATCCCGTGAGAGTAGATTATTTACTGCTAAGTTTACATCTAAATTTGTACGCTATGCAACAAGTATTTAAGATTTAAGTAAATACCTTGATATTAAGCTCGCAATAGTTTATATACGTACAGATTCATATACATATACGCCACTAAAACAAACCTGTAATTCTCTAATAATAAGGTTGCGACTTTTTCCTTGTAGTACCACCTGAGCCTGTGATATAAGGTCTTCTGGCACAAATGGCGCAGGTACTGGCGCAATGGGACGCGAACTGCTGCTGCTTCCTGCTCCCATGATTACACCTGGTGGTCCTATCCGACCGCCACTGCTGCTTCCACCGCTGCTACCACCTCGTGAACTACCTCGCATAATTCTAGCACGGGTTCTAGACATGCCTCTACCTCCACTTCCACTGCTCCCACCTCCATTCGGAGCTGAATTTGAATTCCCAACATGACTCTTATTCGTACTACAAATAAAATAAATATGCTCTAGAGAAATCTTCTGTTAGGTGCAATGTCTATCTTTACAAGCCATTGCGTTCTTGATTTTACTTTTTGTTTGGTTCATTTTTACTTAGATCCAATCTGTCTGACAATACTGTAAATGCAACCCTGCAAACTTTAGAATCTTCTGTAAGAAGCGCGATATGCGTTGGTCCAACAACAATGTGTTTTACTGCAATCTTCAGACTGCTAAATGCTGGTAACGTAGCAGATCCATATCTGTTGATCCTCTCTCCCACTTCTTTTAACCTACAAAATCGTTTGATTCTCTTATAAGTTTATATAAAAAATATTTTAGTTACTAAATAAAAAATAAACATACATATATATACTTGTATTGTATACATTACATACTATATATATATATATATATATAATTTTTATGTGTATATATATATATATATATATATATATATATATATATATATGTAAGATGATAAGAACATTATACTCATATACATTCAATTAACCTAATATCCAAATAATACAATACAATGAATCACTTTATAAATTTTAGATTATGTAACAAAAACCATTGAAGATATGTTCAAGCTTAACTAATACTTGGAAATTATGATAATTAAATACAAAGGTGGCATAGAATAAATACAATAACAATGATAGTAACTCAAATGGTGACAGAAAATAGAATATTCATATTCAGCTATTTAATAATACCTATCGATAAATATATTGCTTGAAATAATGAAATGAAGAATGAACAAGTATTGAGAATAATTTGTACATATATTGTATTTATAAATAATGATTATTGAGAAATGTATCACTAATAAGGGGAATTGTAATTACAATAGACGTGACTTGAGCGAAATAGAATTGTATTTATTAACTTTCAAAGATACACATGAAAACTGTAATGTATAGAAAATTGTTACGAATTACACGCCATTGTCCGAAAACGAATCGAAAAAGAATCAAAATTTGTTCTCGTAACCTACCAACACGGTGAAACACTAATGGAACAAGAGAAAAGTAAGTTTCTTTCTGGCAATGAAAAGCCATCTACAGAAATATTCATCAATGTAGGTAGATACGTATTAACCGATGCAGTAATGACAATGAATTACAGAACGTGCATGTTTGATATCGAATAATGTGCAAGAATTGTAGAATGCGTGCACAGTAATACAGGTTACGCTGTATTCGAGAGAACTGTAACAAAGTGATAACAAATATTTCCTCTACATGCTACGTTCGATGAATGAAGTATGGAAAATAATTAAATAGCGTTCGTTCAGAATAGGAACGAAGATCAAGCAAGGCATCGACTTTGAGCTCCTAACGAATATTTGACTTGAAACGGAAAGGGGAAAGGTACGGCGAAAGAAACGAATTCGGCCAACAGGTAAGAAACAAGAAATAGAAGCGATAATGGATATCTAAAGATGTGGTAAAAAGAAGGGCCGTAGGCATATCAAAACGATAAATTAATGAAAAACCAATAACGAACATGTTCTCTTTACCTATCGTGCAGCTGGTCATCGGTTCCGGGTAACGGATGCACGGCGAAATGTATCGACGTCATTCTGCCGGCAGTTGAACGTTTTCGAAAGAGCAGAATGTCGTTTTAATAATTCTGTACACACAATTTCACCACACCATCGAAACGATATTCAGCCATGTTTTCTGAAGAAACAATCAGTTACGTGTTCCCGAAACCAAACGGACCGGACTATCGTCGTTTGAGTATTCGTAAATACACAAAAAATTCTCGATTAAAAGAGCTACGCGATACGTATCGTACACTACCAATCATTCAAAACTCTCCGTGTGAATTGAATATTTGCGTGGAACACGTTACTGACTTTGTCGTGCAACAGCAATAGCTACGGTCCTAATCCAGATGTTTCTCGTACGTCGCATAGAGGCGTTACGGGTCGCAACGTCGCGAGTCACTAACACGTATCATGGCGGCCACTCAAGCTCGTGGTGTGATTATGGTCGTTGTACCGGTTCATGTTCATGACTCGTGGCGCTTGGTTCGTGGTATACGAGGCTAAAACTGTTGAGTACTAAGTATTCAATAGAAATTTATGTTACTCGTACTCATGTGTATCAGGTTCTATGTATATATAAGCAATGTTTTCGTTGCTTTCGATAATCGAATTTTACGATAAAAAACATCTTCGACACTACTCTACGATTTCAAATAAATCTTTTCCTTAAACTGATCGAATAAAGTATATCGCTTCTTATTAACCATACAGGAAAAAAAATGACTGACGTCAACCATAGTATGACTTATAATCTAATTTTATTATATAGAAATTTATAGACTTTTGTTTCTGCACAAACCGACATTGATGTTGTGTACATCATGATGTTTGTACACGTAAAGGTGTATTATAATTTTAAAACGTACATTTTGTCAATTTTAATGTACATTTAAAATAGTTAGATAATTATAATGATACAACGATATCTCATAACTAATTTTGCATTTCTTATCATTATATCAGTCTTATAATTCTTTTTTCTGCATACAACCAGTGAAAAAAAACAAGAGATTATTTAAAGTTTTATATTAAGATTCTTTATTGTAGCTCAAAAACGAATAATTTTGATGTATACATGTATATATTACAATCTTTAAAAAATAATTGATGATTTTGTTAAGCTTTACCTATAGGTACTGTACAGTCTAACATTATAACATGAACTTGCGTGTATGTACACTTACGCACAATACATTCTGTCATATAACTTTTAATGCTTAACACAGAACTTTGTTTAATCATAAAATCTTTTCAAATATTCCACCTTATCGAGGATTTTTCTTAGAAAATTAACTACGAAAGCAATATTTGACATTTTATGTAAATTATTACACACTCTATTCCTTAACATTTTAGTAACAAGATTATAATATATATGTACAGGAAAAATTGTACCGAAATTTTCAGTGCTTATATGCGTTAATTAGACCGCTAACGCATAATGTATTAAAACATTAAACTACATCCATAAATAATCGATTAGCTGTTTCAATGTATAAGAACTATCAGAACTTCAGAAACGATTCTTAACGTCAATGTACATTTCGTAACTGTAACACAACCACAAATAAAAATACTATTTAAATACATTAAATAAGTGGTTGATTACATTCCTTTCTCAGTAGATCTTTATGGTACATTTCAAGTTACTTTTCTTCTCTGTTTGTATGTACCGATCAAACAAATTTACTATCTTCATTAAATTTATATAACTAAATAAAAAGATTCATCCGTCCAATCAGATGGATTGCTTGATGATGCATTGTCCTACCTAGCGATTTTAGGTAGAATTAATATAATTCAATTGAAACCAATAAAGAAATATGCGACAATTGTTCACTTATTCTCCAGTCACTCGTATTTGTATGAATTGTTTAAAGTTTTAACTATATGTCTACGCGATAGTTGTGCACTATACGAACTGCTCTGAGCTAGTGGCATTTAGATCGAGTAAACGCCATGCAGCTTTTGGATTAAGTTCCGTAGGATCACGACATAATACCCAAACGTAGTTGACGCGCATTACTTTTTCAGGATCACCTTCTACAACTTTATTCTCGACATCTCGCACGCACATAATCTGTTGACACTGAAAGGTAATTAATAAAACTGGTCCTTGCTCCATTACTTTACCCATGATTAAATCTATATTGTTTATATCTGAAATTAAGTAAATTTTATTTTATTAAATACATAAATACACTATGTATAGTAATATTGCAGGAAGCAAAAAAGATGGAACGAGATAAATATACCTAGGATTTTACTATCTAAGTGATATCCTAATTTTTCTGCTTGCTTCAAAGGCTGGGCTATTATATTGTATGGAGCTTCGTGGCACCAATCTTTTAATATTTCAAGATTCCCCTGTATCATAGCTTCGAGAATATTCGGTATAATGTCTGTCTCGCAATCTTTCAAGAATTGTACTCTGTCAAAATTCGGGTCCAATTTACAAATTTCTGTTAATGTCTCTGAAAGTTCTGTTTTTTGAAACAGTCCACCCATTATATCTGAAACTTTCTCTGTCAATAGTCTGGAAGCACGAATAACAGGATTATCTGATTCTTCGTATTTTATCTTCCAATCCAACACTTTATTCACATATGGATTTTTATCCTTTAAAAAATAGAATTATCCAATAAGAGTATCATGAGAGTATGATCTTTAGTATTTAATACTTCAAAATGTATACCTTAAAATTTTGCCATGACTGATGAAATTTTGAATCTTTGTGCAATTCAACTCCCATAGCTTCTACGTTTGGTGTGACGCATTTGTCGTCTTCGACGTGCATAATGTCTTTTCTTTTCCTTAATTTTTTTGGTGGAACATAAACTCTTCCTACAATTATCATTAACATTATCTAATAAGAAAAAGTATATTTTTACCCGTTTACGTTTATGTTTATATATTCGATTCATGTACCGATTATATACATTTATTAAATACCATGCATTCCTTGATGATCCAGTTCCTCTCTCATAGCTTCTGCAGTTTGCGAAATTGTTTGGAATGCACTTGTTTTTCCTAGAGCTTGACTCTTTTCGGTAATAGTTTCTGCTGCTCCTTTAGCAGACTTCGATATCTCCTCACCCAACTGTCCAGCTTTTTTACCCAATTCTGTTTTACTTGCTTCCTCAAGAACTTCTTGTACCTGAATAAAAAAGTTCAAGATATAATTAAACAATTTGTACCAATAAAGAGAAAACTAATTTGCTCCACACCTTCTCTTTCAAAGAATCTAGTTTTTCTTTCAAAGCTTCTGAACCTTTGTTGGCTTCAGATTCAACTGCTTGAAATTTTTGCCTTGCTGATCGTAATGCTTCAGACTGTTCAAGCTTCTCTGCTTCCTCTCTAAATTTTTTTAAAGATTCTTTCATTTCTTTATTTTTTTGCATTTCCTGCTTGATATTCTCAAGGAACTGAGAAAAAAAGCTAGGTCTTCGTGCAGGATTAGAATATAATCGAATCTAGAAAAATCATTATTAATTTTGAATAATTATTTATTCAACATTGCTTGAAATCAAACTCACCGATAAATCTTGAGAATGTGTGGTTTGAAGTAACTGTGATTGTAGTAATGCATTGTAACTACGTACAACCGCACTATCCATAGAACCATTTCCCAATTTTTTTGTAGATTGTGCCGAACGTGTGGCACCAATTAGATTGGCCCTACACATTGCAAGATTCTGAAACTAAAAGAAATATTGCTGTGCAAATATGTTTTCTTCCTTAACTTGATCATACGTGTTACACAATTTTTGTTTCGTTATATATACGATCTTTCCATTTCATGAAAATTGATAATACTGTGTTAATACATATTCACGATCAAATATTAATCCTTCTAGGCATAAAGTATAAGTAGAATGCACACAATTATTACCATCAAACAATAGTACATTCTCTTAATTTATGACCACTTATTCGGTTAATGTTTCCCAAAAAAATGGAATAAAGTAAAATAAAAAATAATTTGTCTATTACGAAATCTTTGAATAATATGATGTAATGACATAAGAAAGAACTGAGTGCTTAATGTTGTACAAAAGAACATAACCTCGTGCAGCGCATGAAGAAATGACCGGTTTACTAGTAAGAAGATATTGAATCTAGGTTTCACTGACAAGATTGTGAACAAGTATATTTAATTTTTATGTCTACACGAATAACAAGTAAATGTTCAGTTATGAATTTAAATCATTTACCATTTTACGATTGATTTATCTGTGACGGCATCAAAAATCTCCATAAAATATTCTACTGCTTTAAGGAGGACATCTGTCGACAAAAATTATAACGCGCTACACGTTACCCACTTCATGCACACACACACACACACACACACACACACATCAGAACTATTTTTATATACTAACTAAATCAAAAATATACAATAATTCATATAAATACATAATACAATGTATTTATTCGTTTTTTCATTAAAATGGTTTATTTTTTATGAATAGTTTAAACTGTGAAGCACAAAAAATGCCATAATAATAGTTACAAAATATTTTATTTTTAAATTATGCAAATTACAATATTAATTCTGGTACTCTATATAGAAATTCTCCATCGTTGTCGTAATAGCAATCGTTTACTCTGTACGTCATTCCTTGTTTCCACACGTTTTTAGGTATTTTTATGGGTTTCGTATATTCAAATTTTATATCTATACTTGTTTTTTTGTCTTTTACATACGTACCTACGTCGCTATCGCGTTTTGTTTTCAATGTGCTTACTTCTTTAGTACGAGTTTCATTTTCTTCAATTACTGAACAACTAACATATTCTGTAGACATACTTTTAGTTGGTATTATAATCTCTTTATTTACTTGTCCCACAGAGTTAGTAGACTCATTAGACTTTATAATTTCTAAATTCATTGATTCTACATATTTTCTATATGTTTTCAGTAATGTTATGCCTTCTTCTGGGGATTTTTTGTACAATTGTCCTAATTGTACGGTCACAAATTCGTTGAAATTTAGTATTTTTTTATTTGCAACAGACTCTTGTTCATCGGTTTTTGTAAACTCGAATTTGTTTAGCTGTACTATAGACTTTTCCAAGTCATTCTTATTTCTAGTACACAATATTTGTTTATTTGTATTTGTTTTGCTTTTTGTAGAAATTAATTTTTGATCCTGAATAGGCTGTTGCTCGTTTACACTTTTCTTCACAATGCTTAAAAATACTGAACTTCTTGGTTTTGGAAATTCCATTTTTGGAAGTACAAACGTTTTACTTAATTCCTCTCTATTAGGTAAAACAATTTTTCTGTCTTTGAATTTCATTAAATGTTCATGTAAGATAGGATTTACCACTAATTTTCCACTTTTGAAACTCTTCCAATTGTTCATGACTGTAGTATCCATCTTGATAATTCTATCCAATGACTGAGGTACCCATTTTGCTTTTAAAACACATCTAATAGTTTCGGGTAAAGCTGGAAAGCTCATACTCAATTTCTCTGGTGTCCATTCCATCGGATCCCTTTCATGTAATTTTCGTATTTGATCACTCTCCATGAATGTCAGGAATTTTGGTTCTGTTTCTTTAAAATATTTGCTTTTAACAATATACTGCTTCAGCTTCTCTTTAGACTGTTTTATATCTCTAGTAACATATAAATAATTATTATATTATTAAAAATTATTAGGCTACTGGTACAAAAATATATGTATCAGCATGAAATGTATTTTGTTTTTATCGTTCTTGAAAATATACCTTTCATGCATTTTGTATGATTCTCCGACATTCATAAAATCGGATGCGTGCATGTCTAAATCATCATAGTTGATTTCTTCGGTATCATCTGATAAGTGTAATTTATGTTGTCTTCTAATATCAGTAGTTTTATTAAAAGATTTAGATGCATATGTTCTTATGAACCGAAAAGCTAGTGCTCTAATATTGCTCATTCTGAGCTTATTCTCTTCTGTTTGCACGTTTTCACTATTTACTCAGGTTTTTTCAAATTAAATCTATAACTTATGCATAATACCAATTCCTAATAATATTACGAAGAATTAGACATTGTTGCCTTGATTCACAGATTTACTGTAAACAAAAAGCATAAATACATGAATAATTTATTTAATATATACTTACAAACAATTATTATATTTCAACAGATGTGTAACTGCTGCATTTGTAATTCATTATTTCTGTAGTTAATAACGAGTACAAGTGTTATTTAGACAACATTCATATCACCATTTACGACAAAAACAGTTCGCCGATCAGTTCAATCAATTCCACAATTTAATATTAGATGGTGCTAATATATTATACTTATCGTTGTGTGGAATCTGATATACCCGGTGATAGAATATACAGGGTGTCCCAAAAGTAATTTGACAGCGGGAAATGAGGGGTTCCTGAGGTCATTTGAAGCAACTTTTTCCTTAGCGAAAATTCAATCTGCAGCTTTGTTAACGAGTTATGGTCGAAAAATGACTGGCCAATGAAAGCGAAGCGCGCGAACTAGCACGCGCTCGAACGAGAGCGTTCGACTGTCCGCCGGCCAGGCGCGCGAGCAGAAGTCAAAGAGTGCGAACTTTCCGAATTTTTTTTACTTCGCGACGATAATAATTTTAAGAAAAACGCTGTTGATTCTTATTGCAGAATGTCTAAAGAATAATCATTAATTTTTCAGATCTGAAATAATAAAGAATTTAGCCGTGTCAGCCGTTTTAATTTTCTGCTATGCATCACATCTCATGCGTACCACATGAAATTTTTCTACGATACGTACTGTGAAGATAAAGAATAAGTAAAAGACGCGAAGTACAAGAGGATAAAGAAGGCGAAATCGAAAAGCCTGGAGGAGGTGCGGGGCCGTTTGCGGAACTGTGTCGAGAACGAGAACGAGAAGAAGATCCCAATATCGTTCGAGCAGTCTTACGCCCTGAAGAAAACTCCGTAGCTACCTTCTCCCACCCCGCATACAAGCTGCTCCCACCCCGGCCTCTCGCGTAGCAGGGTCGTTTCGGCCGATCGAAAAGTCTTATGCCTGAGCAAAACCGTGAATTTACGCGAAAGAACAATGGCATACTTACCTGGTGACGTAGGGCCTCTACGTCATCCCGGGACTTCTCGCCACGACGAGTCGTGGAGCTTTTTTACGACCCGTTGTCCCCACTTTGCGGGCCCGCGCGATTAAAGGAAGGGGGATTGAATCGTTGTCGATTCAACAGCGACCGGCTCGCCCGACGGTGGAATGAAATTAGAGAACATCGAGCGCGGACAATTTCCAACACTTGTGATTAATCTATTATTAAATTAGTTATCTATTTAATAAAATTATCTATTATTAAATTAGTTTTAATAATAGAAAAAGAAGAAATTGGGTTTTAAACGCATAAGAGTGTAAGTATTAAATAAAACGTAAGTCCAAGTCATAGAAACATATTCGTTCATTTTTAGATCTAAAAAAAAAAGAAATTGTGTAATTTATAGAAGTCCTCCTAATTAAGTAAAATTGCTATATCGTCTAGAAAACTAAAAATTCTCAATGTTATCAGTATTTCAGTATAGTATTGTAGTTTAGAAGACCATTCTGTGATGACGCTACTTTCTGAACTCAAATTTAAATACATAACAACAAAGCATAGACAGATCAATGAGGATCGTGTTTGTGTGCAAGGTAAACTCATTTAGCTAGCAATAATTTTGACAAACTATTCTATTATATGAGTTTCTGTTAATATCTTAAATTTGTATTGTATTTACATGATGTGTTGAAGAAAATTTATATAAACATATTTTGTTCGAGAATATTAATTTTAATATATTCGTGTACACATATACGATATAGTTAATTTAATATCTATGACATATTACATAATTAATAATACTATGATTAATTTACTTTATGCTTGAAAATTAATTTATTTCATATGAATGTATGTGTGTGTTTCTAATTATCCTTAGTTTTGTATATATACATATATTGTACTGAGATAAAATTTCCATAGAATCATTAAAACTTTATAATGTCTAAATTTTATTATTGAACAATAGAATGCTAAATAATATATTAATATTAAGGATTGTAGACTTATAATTGTATATAAAAATATGTACTGCTGTCATTGTTATAAAAAAATTTAACGATATCTGGTTGTATTACTCTAGAACACAAGGACCTTCGAAGGATTGACCTTCGACGTGACTCAGGTTCTCTCCTGCATAAGACAATAAAGGAGATACTTCTACATCGTTTGTTACGTTTAATGCTCCTGCATTTAGCAACCACTTCCTATGAAGTTGGATTACATCATTGCGCGCAGTTCTTGGACAATCTTGACCACTCGAATCAGCATTTTTAAGAGGACTAAAGTCTTCTTGGCGAACACCCATCCAAACTGCTAATTGTTTTGTAAATTTGAATACATCAAACACGAATTTTTCTATTTTAATACCATTTGGGGCTATAGGAATTTGTCTCTGTCCATTTGCATCTACATACGGAATTTTCTTTTTAGCAATATGCACTTGCATCTCCTTTTCATAGTTATTACTAACTGCAGAAAGAAAATCTACAGTAAAGTAGTGATTGCACACGTTTGCAGTATTATAAACCAATTCTCCATTGTCATCACGTAATTCAGCTGTTTCTTTTGAAATTTCACTGTATTCGACGACCTGATAAGTATCGTTTACCTGTGATAATAATAATATAAAAATATTTTTATCGATAGTACTTGGTAAAAAATTACAGCAACTATGAACATACTTTGCACACAACTCCTACTGCTTCGCTCGGAGACAATTTTTCTACTACCTTCACTCCGCAATCAATAGACGACGATATACAATATCCTAAGAAAATAGGATCTGCCACCTTTATTAGGATATTATCTACCGAATGAATGTGAACGCTGCGTATTCCACGTTGTACCATATGGTCCAATATTCCTTGCATCTTTAAAGCTCTGTACAATCCTCCGTTACCGTCTGGTGCTTTAGAGATTTTGTGCTTTTCAGTCAGTATGATTTTTCCTTCTATAGTGAAGCATGGCATTGTACTTTGTTTGAAGGCCTTCACATTTTCCTTTTTTAAGTTAAAGTAACTATGCTTGCGCAGAAAATCAATGGTAGCGACATGTGTGGCTTCACTAGTCAATATATACCTAACAAGAGAGTACAATTGTTCATTTAACTAAAACCTATTTACAATACATTATATAATAAACATATCTTTTTTTATAAATACCAAATAATCTCGCCTCTCTTTCCACATTCTGCCTCAGCTATATTTTCTAAACGAATAATTCTTTCGGCTTGCAGTTGAAACAGAGTTTTACCAGATGGTAATCCAACATTGTACATACCCTTGGGAAAAGAAACTCCCAAACGAGTACCTTGACCCCCTGCCATCAATAACACCGCTACTTTACCATTTGCTATTTCTTGCAGACCCAATTTCTCATATATTTTCAGTTGTTCTCTCTCCGTCGTCTTGACAGAGCCTATCCTCTCTTTAGGAATAGGTGTCACCTTGTCATCTAATGCACCACTTTGCACTGAAGAAAAAACGCGCATAGCTCTCTCATAACACAATATCACTTCTGCAAAATCCAATTCCGTTATGTCTTGGTAAAGTTCGTCTCTCTCTTTCTCTGACAATTGGTCCCAAAATTGCAGCAGATGTTCTTGGCCAAAAGCGGCAAGAGTTTTCCGTAAAGCATCCATAGTTGTATTTGTTTCCAAGTTTTACACAATAATCAACAACACGTTTTCAACTATATGTCAACTTATCGTAATACCGTTACCAAGAACGTTATCAGCAAGCTTCACGATACGTGTCTGCGTTATGATTTTGTAACGGTACATTGAGGAGAGCGTGTTTAAAACATGTCGAGCAACAGGTATCTCGTCGAGGCCGGCAACCTATCCTATCTCATAGGTGTGCCTAAAACACGTCAGGCAACAGGTGTTTCGTTGAGATCACAGCAGAATAAATACATATTCTGTATCCAGTCCGATAACCTATCTCATCGCGTAGGTGTACCGAGATAACATCACTTTCGCTTTTACTGTTCCACGTAGCCCGTTGATACGATACGATTTCTCTCATTAACCCCTCTTGCCCTTCTAACTTTCCTATCGATTCTCTATCTGCTTTCCAGCGCATTTTGCTGTTACGGTTTACGGTTTATGATTTACGATTTATGATTGTGATTGAGCATTGTTGATCTTAAAAATACCTATGCGTTTTATGCAAGATGCATAGCAGACAAATCTTACAAGTTTTTCGACGTATTGTTTGAATTAGTTACTAAATATTGAAACCGTAACCTTTATCCTACAAATCTATATATAACCCAAATAATTACAACGCTTCTTAATATCAGTTAATATGATCGTCTACTTATACATCTAGATGATAAAATAATCTAGACAAGTGTAAATTATTCAATACCGTTGCCAAAACAATCTCAATTTATCGATAATGATTATAGTTCGAAATGAAAAGTGAAAGGTTACAAAGAAAGATGTCCTTGCATTCCACCTATCCAAAACAAAAATGTTCGACAGCGTGACATTTGCCGGGTGACTTTTACGGCGAAATCCATTCACTAATGTTAGTTTATCGATACATGCATAATATATAAATGCATACATGTATTTCATTAATGACAGAAATGTGTATTGTAAAAAGTTTTATAAGAAAATGTCATATCTTATGTTTAGCCAATGAAAACCGACAACCAACAAAATTTTCGAACCGAATACAAATGTATAGCAACATGTTAAAGAATTTCAAGCTCTTCACTCAACTGTTACACGTTTGTTTACTGAAATATAAGTATGTATAAAATCGTTGGAAAAACTGTTCGAATAGTTTAAGAATCAAGAAAAGTTCAAGAATGCATGTATATATTGTTAAATACAGCACATGTACCTCCTTTCCCTCACCCTTTCTGCAAGTTTAGTTCTTCTTGCATCTACACGTTCTTTACCCCCATTATTCTACTACGAATCCAATTATATCTACATATCTTTATATTCTATATATTTAGGTATGTAGGCTTTCCAGAAAGAGGAAGAGTTATGAGTGATGTGCGACGAACGAGTGAAGGACAGAACGAAAGCAAACGAGCTCGTATCATGTCTTTTGCTCCCTTGATTCTATCCTTCTTTGTTTCTGGATGCAGCATTGTCACAGCAGTGTGAATCTACAGCCAATCAGGGTACAGTTGCTTACCTCTTATATTCCACAGTCTACGACTTAAAGTGCGACCTATACAGAAGACAACACATACATACTGTGTCGCATATCGAACGCATATCCTATTTTAATTCTACCCCGAGAAATATCAATTAATGTATGTACAATGTACTCGTATGCAATGGAAGCATTTAGTACATAACGCGCATACTCGTACGTAGATATTTGCATTGTATGTATTTAATTAATATAATATAATATATTGTATATGATTTTATTTAAGTTTGCGAACACAGAGGAAATTTATATTTACGTGAACGCAATGTTTACACACGTTCGTTACATTATAGTTTGAGTTATTGCAATAACTTCTATTCTATACTCACTACGGATAACTTACTATGAAAAAGAAAATTGACATATTTGTGTCGACAAAATTTTTAATAGTATTATTTATAATTATATTTATAATAGACATTATGCAGTATACTGACAAACTTTCACGAGCATTTTTAACACAGCCAGCTATATCCATGTATATATGTAAGTAAAATAAGTTGTGCCACTATGGTTTGACGTGTGATGCAATATTTAAAACGTATCGCCAATTAAGGGTTAGTAATAGATCACGACATACGGTGGCGCTCGAAAATTCTCTGTTAGAGCTCAATGCAATACAGACGTGATCTCAATATTTCGTTTAAGTTACACGCGTGTTTGCCTGTGACTTACGAAGAGACATCATGTTGTACGTGGCTAAATAACATTTCTTACGATGCCGCGGCAATACTACGGCTGTAATAATAAGTTACGTGTAGCGGTGTGATATGTTTACACGTTCATGATACGGTACTCGCCCGTCGTAAATGTATTTCGGTAAGTTACATATACGGTTACTCCTTATTACATACCTCCGGCGTATTGCTGACACGTAGGATTTCTTTAAAAAAAAAATATTCGTCATCAATTGTCATGCAAGTTACACGACCGATTGCTGTATTTATCTCGACGATTATTCGGTATTATTTCATAGACTATTCTTTTCTGTACTTTAAAATATTCTAAATTAATGAAATTGTTAACCATACATCTGTCTATATTACGATTATGCTACAAATTTATTTTGGGTCCGGTTGTTTCTGTGATATTTATTTATTTCATTAAGTTATATACGTTCGTTATAGGTTAGGAGAAATGTCCTTGAGTTGGAGGGATATTTCAAAGTTGTATTAATCGTTAAAATGTTATTCTTGTCCAAATATATAAAAAATAACATGAAGATTTGCAGAATTTTTTATCTCCACTATATTATTTTAATCCGAATACATTATTGTTAAGATTTCTCTAAATATTGTCGTATGTGGTATACTAATGTAGTTTCAAAGAAGGACTGTATATTTAAATATACAATTTCTATATTTATCTCAAATACTATATTTTTCTCAAGAATGGTTTTATTTAATGCTGAAATTTGTTTAATTTAGGTGCCAGGTGCTTAAGAAGCAGCTGGCAAGATGGGAAAATTGTTGTCAAAAATCTTTGGCAACAAGGAAATGCGAATTCTTATGTTAGGATTGGATGCTGCTGGGAAAACTAGTATCCTTTATATGTATTCTTTTATTTGTGTGTATAGGATTTACCAAAAACAGACGAAAAATTTTAATAAAGCTGTTATGTTTTATGTCAGTGTTATTTTCTTAATAATATATTAGCAATATTATATAAACTTAAATTAGGACAGTCCGTAACAACTATACCAACTGTAGGATTCAATGTAGAAACAGTTACCTATAAGAACGTTAAGTTCAATGTTTGGGTAAGTAACAGCTGAGGCACCTTATACATTAACAGTTGTATGGATATTGTTCGTTACAAGGAACAGATTTCTTCTTTAGGATGTTGGTGGGCAAGATAAAATACGTCCACTGTGGCGTCATTACTACACAGGAACACAAGGACTTATTTTTGTAGTAGACTGTGCTGATAGAGATCGAATTGACGAAGCACGTCAAGAACTTCATCGAATTATAAACGATAGAGAAATGCGAGATGCTATAATTTTAATTTTTGCAAATAAACAAGATCTTCCTGATGGTAACCATATTGTTATTCACAAACAAAATGTTTTATAGTTACATAAGGTATAAGTAATGTTTTTGTTATAATTTTTAGCAATGAAACCGCATGAAATACAGGAGAAGTTGGGTTTAACTAGGATACGAGACAGGAATTGGTATGTTCAACCATCATGTGCCACAACAGGGGATGGGCTTTACGAAGGTCTTACATGGTTGACCAGTAATCATAAATTATGAGTAAATATTTATTTTTCATCGATTAGCCACATACCAAGAATGTACGTTTGCTTTGTCTTTTCACTTTTTATTTATCATGTAGAGGCTCTGTAATGCAACTGACAATGATCGCTAAGATCCATAAGAGAAAAGAGATCACTTTAACCATACAATTGCAAATATAAAACAACCATCGATTTCAAATGGTGCGTTTCAGTAATATTAATGCTATATAAATAGAAATTTATCAAAGTACCAAAAGATATTATAAAATACTTTGTTACTAACTGTTTACCGAAGTCCATGAAAATAGTTACTACAATATTAAGTTAACATGTTCATCATTTTATCATAATTTAAATGTATGTATATGCGCGTGCGTATCGCATTATGTTACTAATTGTAAGGGAAATCTTAAAAATTCTGTGCCGTTCGTGGTATTAAGAGATGCATTTAAAGAAAGGAATATGTCTTTGCAAGTCAAAATGATCGTTTACGCAACGGTCCATAGTAATTTTTATGCTTGAAATTGATATTCGATTGGTTATCGTTGATGCTACGTAATTCATATCTTGTAATATTCATACGTATAATCTCATCGATATATGTGAGTAAACGTTCGGACTTAAATGAATGATTCAATATAACACCAGAGTAATACTCATTGTAAAACTTCGTTACTATCCAGATGCATTAGAGTATTTCTATGGTTTCACTTGTATCTCTTTTATTGTGATTGTCTTCCAATTCCGTCACATTTGAGTGCATATCGGACGACTTCATTTTCAAACTAATTCATATGTTTTTTAACTGTATTATAATGCACTTGGACACACATTAACGCGCGCGCGCGCGCATGCAAACACAACATACAAACACGCGCGCGGAGTGGCGAAATTGTTCTGTACGCACAAAAGATAAGCCGCAAGATTTAATACGATACGACAGTTCTAATCTGTTATTATTCCAAGCTCAAAATGAAAAAAGGAAGGCGGAAGGAAATTAAAAACAATTTTACTATCGTAACAGCATTAAATTTGCCAATATTTTTTACCAATTAAGTAATCAAATAATGCAGGATTAGAAATAGGTCTTGAGGAAAAGAATCAGTTTGATGGGAGTCTCGTTTCCTTTTTTAAATAATAATCCGTAGAATAAGATGATAAACGTAATATTTATCAATTCTGATTAATTCTACCAAAAAAAAAAAAAAAAAGAACTTCGTCGACATTCAAATTCCATTTTTTATGAGCTTCACACTTACATAACAGAATGATCATTATAAAAGCAGAGTGATGGCGGTGTGTTACTCTTTAAATGAATTGCTATATTAATATTTAATTTGCATTCCACAATTATACTAAGACATTAGGATTTTAACAGATTGTATTACTTTATATAAAATATCAGTAATAGTATACAGATATGTAAGATTGTCGGATTCTTTTTCTTGGCATCCGTACCAATTAATGTCTCATCCTGATACAGTTCGGATGGAATACTGCCGATGAATGTGGGTAATTTGAAATTATCACGGTAAATATTTCGATAA
This sequence comes from Agapostemon virescens, assembly GCA_028453745.1. Taxonomy (NCBI): domain Eukaryota; kingdom Metazoa; phylum Arthropoda; class Insecta; order Hymenoptera; family Halictidae; genus Agapostemon; species Agapostemon virescens. The sequence goes on from CM052089.1 coordinate 21,214,733, forward strand.
TCTCGTTTTGAAATAAATAAATTGGTGTCAGACTTATGGCAGAGTAGATGTATCATTCTTAATGGTACAGTGATAAGAGAAACCGGCTTCTCAAGAGCCGATTATCACGGCTGGCGTGTCGGTTCGACCTGGAATTCGCAACCATTCGACGGAATTATAACAATAATATTCGTCTTGCGACCAATGAAAATTAATTAACGGATATTTATGACCATGGATAGGCTTCGGAAAAAGCAGTAACATACTAATTACTAGTACGCGTTCGCTAGTACTAAACAGTGCTCTATGGGTATACATGCTTACACTGCATCATTACCATCAATTTTGTGTTCATACGAAACAAATTCATACGTCATTTTTATCGTTCATTTTAATTATAAGCAAAAAAGAACAATATATTTGTAGCAGGAGTAGTTTTGTTGAAGACTAGTTGTTGTTAAAAACAAAAAAATACTTATTCCATTATACGAAATGGTCATCAGATTTTGGCAATAAACTTCATTCGAACGAACAAGATACTTGTAATTGCTTTATATGTGACATTAACAAAGTTAAATGTTAAGTATGCGTAACACGTGTAATTTTCGACAGGTATAATTCTATTCTTATTAAAATAATAATATAAATATGTAATAATATGTTATTCTATACTGGAAAATATTTCTTTACATTTGATATAGCTGTTAACAAGAATTACTAAATTCTCGTAAAAACAAAAATATTTGTTGTTTGTATCGTTTACATAATCAAGTTTGTGCAAATACAGTACAATTGGTAAGAGAATTTTCGCAACCATAGAGAATACATTGCTCTATTAACTCTGAAAGCAGATTATATCAATGACTTTTATAAGCAAACAATGAATTTTCTGTAACAGTTATCTCAATCATTTTCATGCGAATGAGAAGACGAATTTCTTGTAATAGCAATATATTTATTCATTCATTCTCTTCAGTATGAAATAACAAAAACATTTATAGTCAAACTGTTGAGTGTACTAAAACGAAAAAACAAAAAAGAAGAGTAGGCGCATATAAATTTCATAATTGTTATTACAGCATACAATTTAACATAGTATTAATATGTAAGATTGGCGAACGTATTTATTGTCAAAGTAAGCATTTGGTATCATATTTATTGTTCTAGTGGTATTGTATGTATTCTCCATGTATTGAAAGTATTCATTTCAACAGGAGACATTGAAAGTTGCAAGACTTGATATAAGACGCTTTGGAATCGGAAAACGAATCGGTTATTTCAAATAAATTATCAGCATTTACCTAGTAACGATTACTCGATGGAACGTTGTTTCTCATTTTATAAAAAGCGATCGGAAACTATACAAGACCTGTTACATACATAACTTAATCTTTCAAAAGAGAGAAAGCACATAGGCTTAGAGAGGGTAAGTGTATTCTTATCAACAAATTTTACTTGATTAACGATAACGATCCTTGAAGTTCAGTATTGGAAAATGTCATCTACTATTAGCCAGAGAATTCTTCATGCACCGATGTTTCAAAGTAGACAGAAGATTCATTTAGATGCATTGCATTGATGCACAGTTAGAAAGTATACGTCTTTTATATGAAAAAAATGAACTGTTCTCTTGTAATTACTTGTAACACTCCACGAGACATAATTACATGCGTAGAAAATACAATATAATCATAAACATCATTGTTTTATATAAATTTTCCAGATGTATAAAACTGTTAACTAAAAAGAAAAAAAAACGAGTGTGGAACTCGTCATAGAAGTACATAAACATTATAATATTTTCGCGAGAAGCTAGTATAGGTGCAATAGAATTTTTTGGTTTTTAGTACAAGTAAAACATACAATAAGTGTAACACTATAGTTAACAATACGAGAGATTACGATAATCTTCACAAAATTTAAAACCCATAAATCCGGAAAAAATATATGTATTTGTATATTACGATTATTATTATTATTATTACTACTATTATTATTATTAAGATTATATTATTATTACTATTATTATTATTATTTGTATAATAAGGACGCCTTTAAATTATAAGAACGTGTTCGCGAAAAATGCGGAACAATGTACTCGAACAAAATATTTGTAATTGCACTTGATATTTATAAATCTTTTTTAAAAATATATTACAAAATTCTCGCAGATATCCAATTAATATTTTGTACTTAATTTAAAACGGAGACAATCGTATAAATACAGAAATAATAGACTGTGATTTGCATTTGATATAGAAATTCTAATTAGTAGAGAGAAACGATAAATCATATAATAGTTTCCATATTCGTCAGATTTGCAACCGTTACAAAAAATTGTTACATTTTATTATATATGGTATATTTCACAAAATACGTAGCAATATTTTAGTGTTTTTAGAATCTATGCACTGAAATCAATTGAAAAATGTTGTAGGACGAGAAATTGAGAATTTTACAATTACTTAATTATATTATGTAATATAATATTTTTTACCAAAGTTATTGTTTTATCGTTTTTTAGGATAAATATTTTGAAGTGTTGTTACGTATTTTGGATTCTTCCTATATATTTGAAAAATTACTTTGAGTTGTAAGAATACAATTTTTACGTGATAAAATTTCTTAACATAAAATGATGTACATCGACGAAGAATCGGTATTCACGTCCAAAATATTTGACGAATAATATCATTCTTATTAACGAATAGTTTAACAATTTTGAAGGTGCTCGCATATGTATTTCACTCAAAAGTCACGTTAATACTGTGATAAATTGTATACCTCTTCTTCTATTATACAGAGTGAAAAATACATGATTGTATTAATTTGTTTATACATAAGAGTATCGTACGAATCCAATTATAATTATACATTTCGATATGAGATTCCATTCAGTTATTGAGAGTACTTACATATTAACACCATATTCGTTCTTGCAATACCAGAATTTCGAATTTACGTTTTTATCACATTTCTCCTCGATTTTACCGAACTAATTTTAACATATCTATCATAGGTTATTGTTAATGGATCCAAGTTTCGAGTTCTGAAAAAAGTAATTGTCATGATAATTAAATTAGTGCCGATTCTGCTCGGTTTTTTGTAACGATATTAATACATTTCTCAACCTTTCTCATTCTCGACTATTTACACCAAAAATTTTCTTTTTGTTTTTGTTTTTAGAAACCGGATACAAAATTTACGCCAAGCACTATAAAAAATCCTAAGCATTTCAATTTAGCTAACAGATCTAATTTATAAGGAAAAAAATAAGATCGACAGAAAAAAAAGTAAGTAAATGGCTTGCATCGATCGCGAGTATTTTACTTCAGACAATTCCTATTTCGACGGAATCTTGACATAAATTATAATGGATAGCTTGATGCTATCTACCAGGTCGTTGTTCTTCTATTAAACCTATTAATCGTTGCTGAGTTTTCTTATTTTTTTGACAAGCCGAGCAAATTAATCCAATCAAATGCTTGCCAGAATATTCCTGTAGAAAAAATAAGAATGATACATAATTGATTTGAGAAGTAATAATTTATATAATTGTGTATTCAGATCAAATTACCTTATGCTCTTTTATCCACTCTTCCAAGGTTTCCTCTGGAAGATAGTAAGCTGTAATGTATAATTCAACGTATTCTTTGTGCGGCATTGGTCTCAAAGATGTTAAAGTTTCGAACTTAGATTTTAGTTGCGTGAAATCTAATATCATCAAGCCTCTTCCTCCGTTTGAACACTTTTTGGCACTGGAAAAACTGTGACACGCGTAAATATAACGTAACGAAGGTAAACCAAAGATCGTAGAATAGAATTCTATGAAATTACAATATATCTTGATAGAAAATCTATGAATAATCACATACCCTTCTACCAAAGTGTGGGTTATAAGGTGGGCAACGTTTTCCCAGACGGCATTGTAAACATCGTTTGATAAAGGAAGACAACTTCCAATATTTTTTAATCTTTCGTTTAGAATGGATATTTCCTACACGTGAAATGTGTACGCATTGATAAATTGTAAATTTTACGATTACGAAATACATACCTGAAGTATTTCATCGATATAACTGCTGTGTTGAGACATTACACCTGCCACCTCCCAATTAACTTTATTCATTAAGTTTAAAATGTTTGTCATATCCAGCGCTTGCGATACTACTGCCATGTATACAGGTTTTCTCAAGTCCGTTGTCGATGCTATCGTTTGCATATAAAATCGGTGAAGAAATCCGCGTTGTGGGCTAGATGGTATAAGTTGCTCTAAATATGGTTTCAAATCTTCGTACTGTTGCCCTAAAAATATTAAAGATTCGACTGCTACTATACGTTCGGTCAAACCATATAGTTTCTCCGGTTGTGACAAATTTATGATGGAAGAGAGTTGCGGGTGCCGTACTTTATGGGAATTTATTTTAACGTTATCCTCGGTATTGTTCTCACAAACAATTAAATCTTCTTTAATTCTTGCCAACGATGATTTTAACTTGGGTGTATATAACGAGTCGCTACTTATCACCTGAAAGAAATTCAGACACACTATAAATCAATTTCTGGGAAGATACTTAACTTTAGTCGGTTAAGTTAATCCGTGCACTGTGGTACATTAACTTGCGGTGGAACACCGTAGATGTTGGAAAATAATCAACTTACTAGATCCGAAGCGAAAAACAAGTGTACTGTGTAAAAACACAGCTCATAAAATTGTATCATACTTTGTATAACGGTAACTGCGATTGAACGTAGGAGTCTAGACATCTGTAAATATTTTACACAAACACGTAGTATATTCAGAGTGGTGTTCGTAATCATAGGTCCCAATTGTTTCAGTTTACATCTTCTCTTATTTATTTTGACGTAATCTGAATCGTCAACATATTCATGCTTCAATTCATCTGGGATGTCGTCATCGGATTCGTCGGAAAAGTACGCAGTTGGATTTTCCTATGTATTATGTTTCATTACATTACATTACATTACATCAGGTCATGTCATGACATGTCATGTCATGTCATGTCATGTCATGTAATGTAATGTCATGTTATGTTATATTATGTTACATTACGTTATATTACATATTGTTTTATTGTTATCCATAAGATACTGTCTTATACAGTGATGGTTGCATCAATAATATGTGTATATGCGTGTATGTATATTAGTGTTAGTGTTACAAAGCATAAGAGAAATAATAATTATACCTCATTGTTCAGTAAGAAATCTTCATCCATAGTATCATCCAGACTTATGGAGAACGGAGACACGCCTCCTTCCAAAAATTTCTGAACCCTTTCTGTGCCCAATAGATTATCATTCTCACTAACATTTGAGTTATCTAAATTGCTCCATATTTTACAAATATTCAGCATTGGCTTTAAACTTTTGAATTCCTGTAACTGCGTTGCTACAAAATTCGACTTGACAGGACACAGTTCCCATCCATCGTTTTCTAAAAACATTATAAGTTCGTCCAACCTGGATGCATGATAATGAGAGAAGTATGACAACGATTGTTTCCTTATAGATTCTTGTAGATTTTCTGACTTGAAACCACACAGTTCTTCTCCGATCTCCATCAATCTGGAAGTAAATTTTCACGATTATATGGTGTCTTCAATCTTCCAATGACATTGTGCAAGTGAAATCTTTGACTATCGTCGAACGAAATCAAACAAACCTATGTACATATAAGTATACCTTACCTATTAACTATGCCTAGAACTCGAACAAACTGTTCGAATTTAATGTGAGTTAAGTCAGCGTTCATTAAAAATATTGATATTTTCATTTCGACATCGTGCCATATTCGAATCATACTGGTTCCTAATTTACATTTTACATATTCTTTGCTAAAAGTTTCCTCTAAATCTGTAACGTCAGGATCAAACTTAAGTTTGTTCTGTTGTTTATTATGCCAATTTACAACCAAATAGTAGGAACTCAATATTGTCCACAATGATTTGCACAGTTCCGTTAAACAGGTGATACATTTTTCACGAGGTACTGATTGACAAAGTTGTTTATATTGTCTCTTTATATCTCCACCTGCATACGAATGAACAGTTGCAAAAGCAGTGTTGTGAATCGCTGCTGTAAAATGCATGTGGAGTTGATCCATCGCGGATTGCGTTTTTCCTAATAGAGCATAAGCTTCTTGCACAGATGTATAGGTTCCTACATCGAATCGGGTACACATTTTTGAAAGCGTAACATCCAATGCTTCTTCCGCTTGTTCTAGTATATCCTGTAGTTTTCCATGTAAAGCTGCTATACAGTGAAAATGTTTATACGTTTGGGCGGCGCTCTGACATTCTAAAAGCAATGAAATTGCTCTAGGATAATTCTTTTCATTCAGAAGTTCCTGCAGTCGGTTTCCTGTACGTTGCTGCAAAATATTATGTCCATTACATTTACGTCTATATCGTGATAGATACTTGGTACAAAACAAGGGAAGCTAACCAATGTTTTTATAGTGTTTAAGTTGTTCAACAACTCTTCTACAATTTGTCGTTTTTGATAATTAGCTAATATTCCTAAGCTGGCTGTTGTAAATTGTTTTTCTGCTAATTGTAAATCTGCTCGTCCCATTTTACAGATTTCTAACACATCTTGCAATTGTTCCTGTATTGATAAAATTTTTTCAAACTCTTTCTTACAGGTATTCTGTTTCTTTAAAATCAGCTGCAAAACTTTCTTTGACACGACTTGATGTTGTTGTTCCAATTTCTTGTAACTCTTTTCGATCTCTTTGGATTGCAATACTTTTGGTAATTTTTCTAATTCGTATCTAGAAGAATCAAAATTGTAACCCTCATTAAAATAAATATCTTCTATAGATTCTAATATATCTTCGTCAGGGGCAGGTTCGCTTTCTGTCGATTGGTCAGCTTCCAATTGTATAACCTCCGATTTCTGTGATTCTGGGGGATTGAGCAAATCCGAATGTAATCCCATAAGCGGAACCTTGGCTATGTTCTGAAAATATATCGAAGCAATCGAATAAATATTCCTTTGAAACTAAACCTACTTACAATAGTTGACGCATAAAACATAACCTAAAACTTTCAAGTAAAATGAAAACACAATTGTATTCATGGCATTCGCGAATCTATTGGGCAACCTTAAATCGTAGAATTCTTAACTTTACGTTCATTCTCACCTGTTTATTAATAAGACCAAAGAATTTAAATTTTAAGTCCTCCATACTGTTGGTTCCTTTAAAATTCTGGCCAATACATTTTCATCTATTTACTTGATTCTTTGTCGTTTCTGTCAACGAAGATACCATAACAGGTGACATTATTTTCTACCAATTATTATAATGGCAGAAAACTCTTTATCCCGATACTATAGAAAACTGGTGTAAATGCTACGCACATGAAATAAACACATAGGTATGTCAATATTTTTCTCCAATTATGCACGGTATAACGATATACGTAGACTAGGTAATCGCGGAAGTTCAGGTTCGTATCTATCTATGTATACACCTACAATTTTATACATATAATACGTATCGTATGTTGAATTTTTAGATTTCGTTAAAATATTTTAGTAATCGCAATCAATAACAAATAAATGCAAAAAAGATTAAGGTAATTGGTAGCAGCATGTACAAAATGTATTTATACACGCGCGCGCGTACATAGATGGACGTACATACATGCAGGTATATTGTACGATTGTATACGCGTATATGTATATATGCATGTAATCCAATATTCAAGTAACGTGTATTGGCGATTGATGCTCATACACATGTACATACATATACTGGTCTACTTACCGCGTTTTATGTTGGGTTTTTCTTCTACACCGTGCTTTATAATATTTATTTAATATAACGATCCTCGATCGCTTAACAATAGGTTCAGGCAAGAACTTTATTTATATTTATTATAATACCTCGAAGATAGTTCTAAATTGAAAATTCTAATCACAACTACTTTTTCTCGAAATTTTTAATAGGATACAAATACGTGTAGCACATTGAAAATCTTGTTAGATCATGTTAAAGTTAGGAGTTGACGATTATATTGTATTATTTGATAAGATTGCAACAAACGGTATCGAACAGTATTTCGACCAGAGTTGATCTCGCGCGCGCGCGCGCGAGTGCGATTAACGGTCGCGTACGTGATGTACCGAACTACAATATAATATAATAATCGATGTTTATTGAAAGAACATGATGTTTGTAGATAGGTTGGTCTCCGGCGTGTCACATTAATTAGATATTTTAAGTGGTAAAACATGGCAATAGAAATACAGTTTAAAAATTCCATGGAAATAATTTTGCATCGATAGGTTACACTTAAATATTATTCTATGAATTCGTTCATCGTTGGTAATATTACACTCTTCTCCTCAAAGAGAGTAAGGAAAAAGAATAAGAAAAATAAAAGTTGAGAAATATGTTTGATTTTCGAATTCCATTTACATCTAACGGCCGTATACTTTCCTGTAATGTATTGTATTATATGTATATTGTATCGCAACCGTCGGAGGTAATAGAAATAAAAGGAATAAGGGAAAGGATTGGGATGAAAGAAACAACACGTTTGCGATGCGAAGGAGGGGTTCGAGGTCACCGGTTAATTCGATTAAAGGGGAATTCCTCGAAATTCCGTGGAACGCATTATACCTGATCCCAAGGGTAGCGCACGCCTAGTTATTCTGTCCGTGTATTCCTGTCGCGGCGTAAACGCAGCATTACGATTAACAAGAGTTTCGCACGAGTACGGGAGGGTTGAAATCGATGCGACTCGGCAGAGAAGGGTTGCGTGGGTGTCCAGGGCAGTATGTTCGATCTCTCGGGTAGCGGTTGGTCGTACCCTTCGCGACTGCTACGAGCCGATTGGCCGAAAGAGATTCTGCGCGCACTCGCACCCACACCATCCCCACGGTCACGTTACTCGGGCTGTCTGCGAGGAAGAGAAAGAGAAAGAGAAAGGAAGAGAGTGGGGATAGCGATACGTATTTGTGGTACTTGGCGTGGGTATGTGTCGCGTATCTGCGCGCAGGTGTGTTCGCGTTTGCGTTCGCAGGGTCCGTGCATCCCGCGTCCCGTGTCACGCAACAGCCACTCGGAGTTAAACAGAGATAGACGGTGGGTGGCTGTAAGACGAGAAAAAACCGAAAGAAACAGTGTGTAATACTCGAAACGATACACTGTCTCGGAATCGAAAACGTTCGAAAAAGTTCGGAAGTTTGCGAACACCGCGTCGTTGCCTCGTCGTAGAGTGTAGTCCGTCCGTATCGTATTTCCGTGTGCCGTTAGCCGACAAACGCGGGTTAACTTGCACCACTTCGATAGATATACCAAAGTATAGTGAACCGTCCACCGGCCGAGAATGGTTCAAAGGTTCTTTATCAGCGTGGTTGCGCTTAGCCTCGCCCTGAACTCTTGCCTTGTTTTTCCTCGTGCCGTCATGGCAATCGACTTGAGTCGATTTTACGATCATTACAACTCGAAGCGCAGCGGTAAGTAAATCCAATAAATCGAACGAATCGAATAATAAATTGCGTGAATCGTACGAAGTATAGGACTTTGTAAAGGTAAATTCCGCCGCGAACCAAATCGAGGTCGAGATTGAGATCGAGATCAAGATCAAGATCGAAATCGAAATAGAAATGGAACAATTTTTCGATACTCTGACGAGGAGAAATCATCGAACGAGCATTTGATCATGTTCGAAATTATTCGACACAAATCGAAACGATATTATCGGTCGGTAGGTTGGTAGGTTGGTAGGTTGGTCAGTCGGTTGGTCGGTTGGTCGGTCGATCGGGCGTTTGGTCAATTTGTCTGAAAATTAAGTACCGCGAAACTCATGTTCGTGTTACCTTGCATATCGTATGTATACAATACATTGTAATCGTCGAGCAATTTGTTGTCGCGATGGTAGCGTCGTCTAAATGGTAATTTAGATACACGTGGTCTCGCTCGGCGCGTCACGATTCGTCTTTGTGACAGACTGTCTTATTGGTGTAACGCGGTCTATTCGTTGCATTCATCGGTACGTTGTACGTTCGCGAATGCGCGTGACCTCTCGACGCTTGACTCGACGTTCAATCGGTTCAAAGCAATTAACTTAATTGTCGCTTGAAAGGTAGATTCTTGGAATCGATGGCTATGTTTTGCGAAAGGTCAACTTTTACGAAGAAGCGATTAGCATTTTTTCGTGAAAAATAACTTAAGACGAGACGAACGCGCAACAAATGCAAACTGACCGATTGAATCGACGTCGATTATAAATATGTGATAGGACGTAAGAACCATATACCGTACGACACCAACGTCGCGTGTAAAAGATCACGTTCTCCCCCTGTTAATATTGCTCGGTCAATATCGGTTCCGCTGCCCGAGCATTAATAAAAGTCAGCCGTGGATGCTAACTTCGCTTCGACATTGCCACTTTGGTCACATGTACTCGTTTCGCATAGCCTGTCTTTTATTCTTTTGCTACGTCGTTATACGACGTAGACGGGCGCACGGGCACACGGGCACACGGGCGCACGAGCGCGCGCGCCTGTGTACATATACAGCCCCGTACCTACGTATATGCAAGCATCACACGCATATAGGTTACTTCATGTAGGTTACGGATATAAAACTTGTCATTTTCTTTCTTTACGCACTTATTAACGATTCGTCTGGTTCGATTTGTGCGGTTGATCTTGTATACGATACCGCTGTACGAACGTGTGCGCATCGTATCGCAGGAGATCCTGGTTCTTGCCGGCCGTACGAACCGTTCAAGTGCCCCGGAGATGGTACTTGCATCTCTATTCAATACCTTTGCGATGGAGCTCCGGATTGCCAGAACGGATACGACGAGGACTCTCGACTCTGCACAGCTGGTAATTACTCGCTTGAATCGCCTGTTGAATCGCTTGTTGAATCGCTTGTTGAATCGCTTGTTGAATCGTTTGTTGAATCGCCTGTTGAATCGCTTAAATCACTTGAAACGCTTAAACGTACATTGGAATCTACGAAACGCCGCGTTCGAGGTTCTTTGTAAAAATAAGAAAGAGCTAACTATTTAGCGTACCAAATACACGTACGCGGTTACAAAAAGAAAGAACATCAAAGGCAGACTCGAACACGGCCGATATATCACTGGTAACGATGTCGGTGTCGCCTGTTGCTGTTGCTGTTGCTGTCGCTGTCGCTGCCGCTGCCGCTGTCGGCGACTGTATGTCCATAATCAGACTAGTATCATCGATATTTTTCGATATTACGTTACGATATTACGATATTCGGCAGCCGAAAAAATTCAACATTCGAACAAACATTTGATTACGCGTTTCAGCAAAGAGACCGCCCGTAGAGGAAACTGCCAGTTTTCTGCAGTCGCTTTTGGCAAGTCATGGACCTAATTATTTGGAGAGATTGTTCGGAACGAAAGCGCGGGAAGCTTTGAAACATCTGGGTGGAGTGGACGCGGTAGCCATAGCACTGTCGGGTATGGATTTTTATTATATCAAAATCTATTAGAAATTTTTAAAACTTGCAATATTTATGTAACTTTTGTAATTCAATTTCGACGAATATCAAATAGAGATAGAGATGTTAACAGTCCTGTTCGTATTTTAGAATCTCAATCGATCGAAGATTTTGGTGCTACCTTGCATTTGATGCGGGCCGACTTGGAATACCTGCGTGGCGTGTTCGTGGCGGTGGAAAACGGAGACATGGGTATGTTAAAGTCTATCGGAATCAAGGACTCGGAGCTGGGAGATGTAAAGTTCTTTCTGGAAAAATTGGTCAAGACCGGATTTCTCGACTGAATCACCACCTGTTTGAACGAAGAATTCGGCGACGATATCGCGCGTTGGCTGTATCGTATTACAATCGCACGCACCATTTCGTTCGTTTCGTTTCGTTTCGTTTCGTTTCATTTCGTTTTGTTTTGTTTTTTTTTGTTTTGTTTTGTTTTGTTTTGTTTCGTTAAGCTTAGTCTCGTAACGATTCGTTGCTTTACGAATCACGAATCACGAATCACGAATCATGAATCTTGGTGAAGCGATTCGATCTATCGCCCAAGAGGCGTGACACCTTTTCGCGAACCACGGACCTCCTTTGCCCGTCGTTCCATTTTTTCCTCTCTTTTATCTTTTGCTCTTTTTCGACGTCTTGTTGCCCGTATCTCTAAGAATCAAACAATTCTGCCAAGCACCGAGATAGGATGTAATCCGAGGATAAATGTACATGTACTATCGCTCCTTACCGAGGGGCAAGCAAGTACCGAGCGTTTAAACATTTTCAGTTAAATTTCAAGGGTCGACACGTTTTGCTTATCCTATTTATCTATCTGTTTCCCTGTCTGTCTGTCTGTTTTCCTGTCTGTCTGCCTGCCTGCCTGCCTGCCTTACTCGCTAAAGAAACTACGGTTATCGTTTCCATTTATTAAAAAAAGAAAAAGAGAAGAAAAGAACATGGCCCATGGAATTTGAAACCGCACCGAGATTACGTTCTTCTCGCCCGTCGCATCGATAAATAACGAGCAAAGAAATCAGTATAGATATTTTTGATCGGCGATGCATGTATCCGATACGGATGCTCGAAACCGGCACACGAGCTTAGCAATTACCAGGTCAATTAAATGTATTTTTTGTCCGACGGGTTCTTTTCGGACGATACGCGGCGAACAAGCAATATCGATAACGTTCATTTCCGTGCTCGGAACGATGTCGTGTCGTGACTCGGGACACGCGATCGTCATCGCGTTCGTTGTCCGCTAGCTGTTGCTGGAACGTTTGACTATTTTTTGTTCAATTGAAACGTTCCACAACCGTAACGTACATAGAAACTGAGGGTCGATTAAAAATGTGTTTCGTTGCTTTGGTTCGTGATCGTCGTTTGTAATGCAACGATACTCGCGATACTAGAGCCTCGCAACAATCAGATTGAAATTTCTATGAATTTCTACGAAACGCTTTTGCGACAAACAATCGTTTCCGCCGACAGATCCCATGGAAAGAAGGTACGACGCGTGGGTTTCTTAATTTTCGTACCTTTGATTCAACTCGCTACTATCTTATCCTATCCTATCCTATCTTATCCGTGACTTTATAGATGACTGTATTCGAGAGACGATGCTGTATTCAGACAACTTTCCTCTCCCCTTGTGAGATGCGCGTTCGCACGCGCACATTTGTTCGCTTTCCCGAGTCCGTTGGTCGCGCGACAAACGATAATCGTTGCTTCGAATAGAGAGAAAATTAGAAAAAGAGAAATATTTAAAAAAAATTGGACGACTGTTTCGCACCGTTTTCGTACATCATTTTGCTATGTTATAAAACAGTTTACGGTAAACAGGTGTAGAACCGGATGATCGTTGTTCGATTATGGAAGAAAATACAAAACCGATACAACGGATCTGAACGGTGCAAAAACTCTGCATCGGAATCGTTTCTCACGTTTGATCGAAATACCGACAACGAGCTTGCACGATTCCTAGATTCCTAGATTCGTCGCTCGGTATCGGTTACAGAGCGTTTCGTGTACACGGTGTATCGAAAGTACACGTGCAGAAGGGTGTACGTCGAAAGGGTTACTGGTCGGAAAGAAAAAGGTAACGAAGGAGAATCGATCAAGGCGGGTGGTCTCGTCGACCCTTCCGAGTTTCGATTCTCTTCTATTCTTCTGTGGCAGTTTGTACGAAAAGGTAATTTGAAAGCATTTAAAATGAAACTACGACGTTCCGTTGGTTCGAACGGTTATCGCGCGTGGTTCTCCCGCTGATTCTTGAACGCGACTCGCTCTGTACATCGAAACAGGTACGCATACATATTTCTATTTTACAGTTGAAAAGCAAACCAGGTACAAATTAAGCACCGTGCATAGCGTTCCTTCAGGGTATGACGCGCGCCATACTTAACGAAAATTAAGGAAAATGAAAAATGAAAAATGAAAAATGAAAAAAGAATCAAGTGTACAACGTATATAATTGTATTGATATTTTCATTACGATAACGCAACACATATCAATCTAAATACATATCAGTAATTTTAGCGAGTGCCGAATTCTCTGAGAAATGAGAGTCAAGCTCTTCTCGATTTCCAGCTTGTATCGTTTCAATCTGCAAACTCGTAAACATCCGAGTATGAATCGAATGTCGACGCTGTTCAATTTGTTGAATTTGTGGAGCAAGCGTCGCAACGCCTCTGCAACGAGTAAGCTTTTACGAATTCGATGTACGAATAGGCGAGTGCAGATCGAAGCAGAACACACGGTCCGTAGATCGGACGGCTATCATTTCCGAGGGATATTCCCTTCGACGAAAACGTACATATCTCTACCTATTAAGCGTAATCTTCTAGTCAACCAAATGACGTAGCTTCTAATTAAATATAATATAATATAATATAATATAATATAATATAATATAATATAATATAAATAAATATATGTATATATGTATGTAGGATTTTAGGAAACCGAGAGAATCGAGCAGCACCGGTGGGGATCGAACCCACGACCTCTCGATCCGTCGCCACTCGATCAGCTCCCGAACGAGAGAGAGAACTTTCAACTCGTTCCATAACCGTTACGCCAATCCTTACGAATTCCTTTGCCGACTCTTATTGCCATTCCTTTTCCGTAGATCAATTTCTCTGTAAGTACATCGTTCCAATCCAGTAATGTACTTAATTCTTCAAAATCGCTGATCCATGCACGAGGAGAGCGCGTCGATGAAATCGGGAAGTCTAGAAGTAACTATTGAACCGAACAGATGTACTTATGCCTACCTTTCATGCCTATACCCATACCCTATACCTATACCTATACCTATACCTATACCTATACCTATACCTATACCTGGACCTAGACCTAGACCTAGACCTAGACCTAGACCTAGACCTAGACCTAGACACATACCTATACTTATTACTTATATTAAAATCTTTATAGTTTCCGTTATTTACCGAGCAGAAAAAGGAGAAAAGACAAACAAGTTGCGTTCTTTTCCTCGCGGATAATAAAAATAATACATTTTTTAGGCTCAACCAGGACATCTTGAAAAACCGCGCGTAACGAAAAAAGTGGTGCCACGTGTGAGAAATAGTCGAGGTTATCAGTTTGAGATTTATCGAGTTGTGCAGCGTGTTATAAAGTGACCATTGCTAGCTGCAAATTGCAACGGATCGTGGAGCGATATTTAAGTTGTTGAAGAGTGCAATTGCATCGCTGGTTGTCGACAAGTCGAATCGCTGACCAGAGAGTTACGATGAAGAATGTGAATCGACGACAAATATCAAAAAGATTCGGTTTGCTGGAAAAACTGATCGATTCGATGAAAATTGACAAGCTGAAGAAAAAAATGTGCAAAAGTTGGAATTGGAAAACAAGGGGAACGCTTTAAGGCAAAGACTGAAAAAATTCGCGAAAGCTGAATACAAAAATAAGGAGAGTTTGGTGGGGTGTACACACGAGCTGATCGGTTACGAATCGAGAGGTCGCGGATTTTGGTCCCGGTGATGCCCGGTTCCCTTTTCCCTTTTCCCTTTTCCCTTTTCCCTTTTCCCTTTTCCCTCTTCTCTCTTTTCTCTTTTTCTCAAAATCCTACATGTATATCACTATTACGTAGACATAATTACATACATATCGACAGAGAGTCTCTTTTATCAGATAGTAGATATAATATTTTGGTATATAAATAAAAAAAAATGAAAAAGTGGAGAAATATGAAGGGCGATATCGCCAAATGTTCCCTCCAGGTGTCAATTACGGTCCAAAGTAGGGCCTGGACCGAGGACAGTCAACGAGGGAAACGGTTGTGTATGCTTTAAAAACGAAAGATTCTCGAGAAGAGATCGAGGCGTTCCGAATCTCCGCTCGCGAGCGTCTTCTCGATCTTTCTTGTACCTTCTTGTACCTTCTTGTACCTTCTTGTACCTTCTTCTTGTACCTTCTTGCCTCGCCCCAGTCGCCCCCGGTCTCCCATCCTTCCATCCAACTTGAACACCATCACCGTTGTACCCCTCTCCTCTCTCCTCACCAGTTCCTGACTCTCTCTAATTTCGACATTGTATTCGAGTGAACGTACAGTTCTCTAACAGCGGTAATCGACTCTACGAATCCAGGCTGGACGATGCGCGCGAGTATGGTATCTTTCCATACGCTTGATTGCTCGTACTGCTCGTACGTTTTGCAACACACCACGAATACAATACATACCTACAGTACATGTAGTTTTGTTAACGGTTTATTTTCGACTCTAGATTCTTTTCTGTACGTATATCTTTGTTTAAACGAATTGTAATCGCAGTCTTGAATACGTTGTACGAAAAGCTCGTTTTATCTACGAATACGAATACGAATACGAATACGAATACGAATACGAACGATAATAGAAAGTTACGGAATCACAGAATTACTGGTGTATACATAATTCTTTTGTCGATTCGACAATCTTGCGTTTTATGCTGCCGGTACTCGGAGAGTGGCCGTAACAATCTTAAGAGGAAATCGATCGATAAATCTTTACAGAAAAAAGCTGTCTACGGTATCCGTCCATAACAGATTCAGGTTTGAACAAAAATTCTCTAATGAGAAGATAAAAACGAGCTTCTTCTTTTCCTCGTACTTTCGTTCAGTTACGCGAAACATAATCGACATACTGATTTTTCACAATGCAATAAGACAATGGTAAAAAAATCGCACACACGCCGTTCACGTTTATCTTACTTTTCCGACTTTTCTAATTGTTCTACTGCCAAAACTTTCTTGTTATACAGCGATTGCGACGTATCGTACTCTTTCAAGTGAATCTTCATTTTTAAACTTTTTGTACTTCAATTTATTGACCAAAAAAACCATATAATTGTTTTGGAAAATAAGTTTCGCATACGATCGATCGTTGCTCGTAGATCATTAAATAAAATAAACGTTTCTTCAGTTTTATATCTTTGAAATTCAAATTGTACCTGACCATGCACACGTACTCTACTCTCGTTGGAACATTTATTTTAATTTCGTACTAGAACGAATCGTAATAAAACGTAATAAAAGAATTTCGATCTTGTAGACTTACAACTCTATAACGTAGCGAATAAACTGCATTTAGGAAACCGGGCGTTTGAATTTTCATTCACTCGTTAACGATAACAAGTTCAACTTGAATAATGAGACCAATAGCGAGGATGAGCCAGTGGATGCCAGAGTGAAATAATAGAAAAGTAAAAGAGTGAGTGAGTGAGAGAGAGAAAAAGAGGGGGGGACATATTCCGTTACGAATCAAATGCATATTTATTTTTCGTGTTTAGAGTTGTTTTTAATCAACATTTTTTTTAATTATACGTACACTATGTTTCTAAATGTCTTACATTGAATTTTACATCGCATATAGAAAAGTACGTTATTACGTTATTCATTCAATGTTCTGTAGGTTCGATTAATTCATATTTGTTGGTAACTCCTCCAAGGCTTTTTAATTCTTCGATCAAATCTCGAACATCTATTTTACGCGAGATAACCATGGTGCGCTGATTTTTAAGTCCGTAACTGTGCGACTTCAAGCCCATCTGTCTCGCAACTCTAAAAATTAGTCGGTCGGAAATTCGTTTAATAAGTAAACTTGAACAGTGTCGATACTTTTACATCGTATCTTAGATACACTCACTGATGGATTATCGCTCTTTCGTCGTTGGTAAAGTCAACCGAGAATACAAGATCGTCTTTCATGTCACCCGCGAGATATTTCCTCATAATATCTTTAGATTTGTTTTTCAAGTCGTTCATTGTACAGGAATTCGATTTCAAGCCTAATCCCTCTCTGCTGATTTGTTGCTTGATTCTTAAACAACATTATGTACACTGTACGATTAATTATTTACATTACTATTTATCGATTTGTACATTATACTTACGTGACCGGTTCAACAATTCCTTGTTGCGATTTTCCAAGACCACCACCTGTCCAGCCCATTAACTTCATTAACTTTTTTCCAATATTATCGTCGGAAATCGAATCTCCTTTGACCGTATCTTTCAACATTGTTGTCGTTGTTACGTTTGTACCAGTGCTTACATGGTGCTTAATCTATTATAAATGATAACTAGGATAATGTGAAACTCTAAACTCTAATAAAACTGTGGTGGCTATTGGCTATTCTAATGAAAATCGAGAAAAACACTTTTGCGAACCTTAATCGTGTAGTAATATCTTTGTAGTTTTTGTAAGCCGACGATAGAAGCATCTTTTTTTGCTAACTTCTGGTTAGCGCCGATAGCCTCTGCTAATAGTTTTGAATTAACAAAAATACTGCATTTGCTGCAAGTACCAACAAATTATGTGACCGCTCATTTAAAAATATAATTGGACAATAATATAATATCTACCAAGATTCGCCTATCTTGTCAAATTTCCATTCTAAATTTCCACCAGACGCTTTTATCGCTGAAGCCAAAGAATTTTGCGGCACGTCGTCGAATCGTTCGATTAAAATGATATCGCCGTACGGTAGATCTTCTACTTTTCTACGCTTTACGGATCCTTTGTTACTTCTCGAGTCTATCGACGGATGTAAAGTATTCGTTTTGGCTTGCGCTTTATTAAATGTTACAGCATGGTGAATTAAATTCTTTACAAGATTATAACAAGTATTATAATGTAACTTTACTTTTTAGACTAGCTGCGTGAGATGCTTGGACAAACGTTCTCTGTAATTTAGCTTTTTGTCTGTTCCTATATTCACCAACAATATCTCTGCCTAAATCGGCTACAATCTGCATTGTTTCTTCCGGATAACTAAAATACAGATATCGAGATACAGATAAAAATAGAGATACGCAGATCATCTCGACGCACATGATGCGAACAAATAGATAATCGCGAAATTATTGCTTACCTGCAGCCAAGCAATTCAACATTTGTAAATACTTGAGCTAAACAGACAAGTTCATCCTCTGGAAATTTACCTTTATGAGCTAATAAAAATTTACGTCTCAATTCCCAGTGTTCGTCGCATTCGTGTTCCATTTTGTGCGTTTCTACATCCCAGTTTTGTTCAGAGCACATTTTCATCAAGACAGTTTCTTTATTGATAAATTGTTAATTTGACTTTTCTATGTCCGGTTGATTTGTCTTATTCGTTACTCACTGAAACATAACCTTTTAATAAAAAAACAAAAAGAAAAACGATGAACTCTAACTTGAATGTAGATTCCTAGATATATCGATTCACTTCTTTCCGAAGCTATTCAAAAACTGTTTTCCCTTTTTTTTTTTTTTTTTGAAAACACCTACGTTCTAACGTATAATAATAGGGTAATATGTAACACATAGAACTTACGTGAGAAAAGAAAATTTGTAAACTTATTCGAAACAGAAATTATTTACGTTAACACGCATATAGACGGAAATTAAACTTTCTGGAATGCTTACGACATAAATAACTATTACTTCTGCAGTGGAATAATCCGGGGTACACAGAGGTAAGTGATATTTACAATCTACATATACGATATATGATACATCACGACAGAAATACCTTGAACTCAGCTACAAAACTAACTTATTTACATTCTCCCCTTATTCAAAGTGTGTAGATACACTCTTGGCTTACTTCAGGCAGGCTTAAAATAGTCGACTGAAATTTTTGTCGATGAAAATTTTCAATTCTATGGCCAAGTCTCAACAGTCCATCCGGATGGGCTGATGCCGTGGCAGTTTTCTGCCATAAGTATCCACACGTACCTATGGCTTTACTAGTATTCACCGCATGCGGTGCCGA
The DNA here is from genome assembly GCA_028453745.1 of Agapostemon virescens. NCBI lineage: Eukaryota > Metazoa > Arthropoda > Insecta > Hymenoptera > Halictidae > Agapostemon > Agapostemon virescens. Next base: position 21,234,465 of record CM052089.1, read on the forward strand.
TATCCCGACTTGCCGTCGTTCAGTATCTACAATATAAGAGACAAGACACCGTCCCATCGAATCGATCGTCCAAGCTTGTCTCAAAGACACTAAGCCATACACGCCGCTTAGTTGAGATTATACCTACCAATTATAAAAACTGAGTAGTACATACTATCTTGTAAAAAGTCATAAGACTTAAAATTGACTAAATGAAACATTTAAATTGCATCAGAACTTTCAGTCTTCATTCTTCAATAATGTATATTTCTGATTTAAAATTGTTATTCTACCGATCAGAGTTTCCTCAGGGGTTCACTCACGAGTGGGGCCCAATGATATCGAATTTCTCCAACTTTCGGGTTTCTCGTGTAACAATCTCCTCGCGCCGAGACCTGGCCATTATGAGTATTATTCACAGTTCCTAAGATACTTAAACTTGTATATTAGCATTAACCACCGCATTATGTTCTTTAGTTAGATTGAAAAATGATGGTCGAGCGGTGATTGGTCATTGCACTATCAAATTAATTAAATGCATGTACATTCAATTGTTTTATAACTAAATATTAATTATATACAAATGTTCTCCTAAAATATGAATATTGATTTATGCATCTTGATAATTTATATCTTAATAAAATATTGATTACATGTTCAATAGAAAGCTGTTATATCATTACTGTATATTTATTTATTCTCTTCTATAACATTGATTAATATCGAAAATACCTTAAACTTTAGGAATTCAACATAATTAAAGAAAAGTTAACAACCAACAGCAATAGTAGATGTACAAAAACCAATCATAAGTTTTATCAATAAAAACTATATAATCAATTTATTTAATCGATAGCATGTCGCGATTAAATAATAGGTAGTCAACAGTTGAATTTAGTCGATAATGCTCACCACGGAGTACTAAGTCACTTCTTTCGCTTGGTTGTTAGTCTATAACATGGTGCATGGTCTACCGTTTTATCTATATCTAACGAACAAATGCCTAGTTATTTAAACTCTAACTCTAATTAATAAGAAGATCAGAACATTTCAGAGAAATCCAATGCAACAGTTGGTGTGCAAAAAGCATGAACTTTTTCTTTGATTTCCTAAACGAATGTTCCTGTAGTGCGTTAACTATAGACATTTTCTAACCTATTTGAACGCCAACGATACGTGATATCGCATCTCTGAGATTTAAAAATTTTATAAACAATATCATTAATATTTCTTAAAATGAATAATTTAGTCGGAAGAAGAGTTCTGTCTGGATGTAAATATAATCGATGTATTTCGAAAAGTTGGATAGTTAATGTTGGATGTAACATACTTTGTTTTTGTGTCTTGTTATAGTATGTACAGATCAAAATATTCTACGATTATTCGCTGCTCGATTTCCATGCCGCAGATTAGCAACAGATATTCAAGCGGAACGAAAAACTACCGATGGTAACGTTACATACCATATACCATATGGTTTAATACAATTTTAACGTGTGTTTGGTTTGCATTCTCTTTGATGATTCTCATTGAATTTTTTAGTTACTCCTAACATCAAACAGACGGTAGACCCGTCGAATTATCCAGATTTTTTCAAGGTTCACAATTTATTCACGGTCGAAGAGTTATTTCACGCTAGAGTACATTTTGGCCATAAAGAAGGATCTTTGGACGATCAAATGCGACCGTTTCTATTTGGATCCAGACTGGGTCATCTAATAATCGATTTAGATCAAACGGCCGAGCATTTACGGCGAGCATTAAATTTTGCAGCTCACATAGCATTTCGAGATGGAATTATTTTATTTATTGCAAAAAATCCTCAAATTGCCAACATAGTGGAAAACACTGCCAAAGAATGCAAAGAGTTTGCTCACACCAGACACTGGAAACCTGGGACATTTACCAATGCCAGATACGAATTTGGAATGGTTACTAGACTGCCGGATTTATGTATATTCATTAATACCATGGAATCGGTTGTTCATCAGCATATTGCTGTATCGCATGCGGCTAAATTAGGTATTCCGACGATAGGCATCGTCGACACAAATTGCAATCCGAACCTTATAACGTATCCAATTCCGGGGAACGATGACACGCCCTGTGCTGTAAAGCTGTATTGCCAGTTATTCCAAACTGCTATAATGAGGGGAAAAGCTAGCAGAAATATTCTAAAGAATAATTGATTTTCTATGCAATATTTTTCTAGACATAGACATAACGGATTTTTTTCGATTTGAAACGTATACGATTAAACGTTATTTCTATCAAATCAGGTTTGTCTCTTTATTTGGATACGTTTAAAAGTAACATAGCAAGAATAAACAAAGCCCTTTTTAAACAACACACTTATATACTTATTTATTATACTCATTGTTCTTGTTCTTGTTCTTGTTTGATCATTGTTCTATCGTCCCGTAAACGCTGTAAGAATCTTGGTCCCAGTAATTTGAATATCCTAGGAAAATGATGGAGACATTAAACGATCGAGAATAATATTGTAACAAACGAACCAAAGAAAAGAAATTCAATGAATGAAATGACATACCAGATCCCTATGTTCGGATAATAGATTCTCAGATACATTAACTGAAGTACAATCGATTTAGAAATCCAAACTTCAAGAAGTTGATTCGCTATTGCAACTCCCATCAATGTGGCGCAACGTTCTACACCAACTTTGTTCGATGAACTTTCTTTGGACGCTTGGCTATATTTCTGTAAATGAAATTGTGTTACCAAGTAACTGCTACTAGTTACTAGACGAACGATTTATCGTAATACAACACTGAACATACTTCTCCATGTTTCTCCGTAAATGCTTCCGTCAAGAAGTTTGTTTGAATCGGTCCTGGACATACCATTGTAATCGGTATATTGCTATTTACTTTCTCTATCCAGAAACTATTAAAATATCCCTATACGCGCGATAAAAAATAAATATATTATATTACATGTATATCCAGAATTACAATAAATGTAATTAATATTAATAGTTAATATTTTAACGCTACTAACATGTAGAGCGTGTTTAGTTGCACAGTATGTAGCGGAATATGCCGTAGGTGCGACACCCGCTGCACTGGAATTGATCACAATATGACCTGCACCTATTCGAAGAAAATATTTCGCCACCAATCTGCTCAAAGCAACTTGTGAAAAAACATTCAAGCGAAACATATCCTCGTCGACGGACAGATCGATATGTTCCCATCGTGCCCGTTGGGAACGGCCAGCATTATTTACAAGTATGTCCAACTAGAATAAAAGTAGAGCATAAAATTACGATTGAACGGTAAGATGTTGTGTAAAAATATTGATTGAACAACGTGTACCTACTTTTCCAAATTTTTCGATGACACATTGAAACGCCGACTCGTGAACATCTGTGTCACAAATATCAAATACAAGTACTTGGACGTCCGTTTCATTTAAATTAGAGTTTCCTAAGGAGATCGAACGGGCATGAATGAAATTTTGTATAACAGCGAATCTAGATCGCCATAGATCCAATGTACACGGAACAGAAATATGCTACACAATTACAGTTACAAATACAAATACGAATACGAATACGAATACGAATACGAATACGAATACATACTCTGCAAGCAATTAGCTTTTACTCTTTCTAATTGTTCTTGTCTGCGCGCGGAAAGAATTAATTTGCAACCGGCATCCGCTAAGACGTAGGCAAGACCTTCGCCTATTCCGCTGGATGCTCCTGTTATCCAGACTGTTTTTTCTTTCAAAGAACCTACATAAATGTGAAAAGTTGATAACGTACGGGGGAAAAAGATAGTTTTCATTCAAATGCAAATCGCAAAACTCGTGCATTTTTTACTTATCGGTTTTCCAAATTTTTCGTAGAAGGCAAGTTTTAAATCGCAATCCAAAAACCAGGGGTATATCATATAAACAAGGTAATAAATAGTGACCACTAAACCAATTATGGCTAAAAAATCCATTTCTCGAAGCACGCCGAACACCTTATCTGAAAAATTCGATTATAACTGGACCGTGCAGAAAGAAAAAGTCAGAGACGGTAGAGTTCAAAGTACATAAAAAATATACGATGCGTTAGAGCGAATCAGAATCACGCAAAGTTTAAACATTCTATCAGCAGTACGATCGAACCGCAAAACAAAGTGTCTACGTGGAGGGGACAAAGCAGAATATTTCGATGATTCCACCTGTTTTTCTTCTTTTTTTCTTTAATTTTACAAAAGAGTAAAGGAAAGAAACGGTTATACAAAATTTCTTAACTCTATCTTAGTTTCTAATATTTCGACGTCGCACGGTCACTGGGTATCGGTAATCGGAATTGTACTGTCTTTTTAGGAACGCTTACTCTTCGGGCTACGCCTCGATGCGGTATCCGCAAACTGGTCCGTGAGTGCGAAGGTGCATGTCCACGCACGATGAACGTATTCTCGAAAGGCATGGGTCGTCGATAACAACAGATACGCGTTAGATCGCGCCGCGTCGAGGTTATCAGTTTTCTGTGGTGGGGACGAAGGAGCCGAATGAGCCGTGGAGAGAAGAACGTTTCCCTTCTACATGTTTCCCAGTGTCAAAAATTAATGTTCGCGACCACGGTCGGTAACGGAATTATCGCCTGCTGTCGCGACCGGCAATATTGGAATCCACCGTGGCTGGAATATCGGTCGGTACCGGTACCGACCGGCCTTGGAGCGTACATACGCATATGTATATGGTGTGTGGTGAATATTCGAAGACTCGGCACAAAGAAACGGATTCGTTCGAACAAGGTTGTTCAAGTCCTCGGCTTCCTATGTTTTCCTTTTGGTTTGCTCGAAGTATACGTGTTCCTAAAGTTGAATCGAACGAGAGAAGAATATTGACCGATTTAGATTTAATACGATCGAAATTAAAATTGTAATAAATTGATCGAATCGATGACCGATATAATTGCAATGAAAAACAACACTTGCGTATAGACACTTGTGTACGCGCATAAATAACAGGGGGGAACGAATATTTGGTATTTGGTATTTGGTATTTGGTATTTAGTAATTACCAAGAGAAACGCAGCGGCGAGGAGTAGGCTTTTCAACTTGATATCCGTGGCTGCCGGAAACGTGATAAGCAAGATGTAATCGTGCAACGTGTTATCCCATTGATGGATCAAAGACGCAATTTGATGGGTACCGTCGTTCGTAATCACCTTGAACAACGATGTAGTCTAGGTCTAGAAATCTTTTAATTTTCATTTGTTTGGAAAAAAGTTTGAAAAAGTTCGTTCTAGCAAGGAATAAAAATTTGTTGTTACTTGGAACTGCGCTTCTTCGTACATGCAGCAGCCGCACACGTTCGGCCCAAAGATATTGCAAAGTTGGTTGCGCGCATCGTCGTACACCGTAAAACTGGCTCCCATTAAGCCGAAATTTTCCTCCACCGTTCCCAGAAGATTCTCGCTTCTCGCTGTGATATTCTGTGTGTAGAAAAGTGAATCTCGAAGTCCGAGTTCGAATTCGAGTTGAAACGAGAAGAAAATGAAAAGATTGGAAACATACGCGCGACTTGCTCCATGTACACGGCCATCTTGAGTTTATTCTCATGACGAATGCTGGCTCGCCGCATTGGTCCAAAACGTTCAACGTAAAGTTTCCGTGGCCTCGGGTCAAATTGAAACAGTCGAACAGACTCGATCCGGCTTCCGAATTGGCTTGCACAGCCAGGAACAACGTTTCCCCTTTCGGAACTTTCACTCTGTATTGAGAGCCTCTTTCCGTTCTAGCCAATACTATCGGTAAAGCAACAATCGTTGGACGAACCCCTTCGCAACGAACGAACGAACGAACGAACGAACGAACGAACGAACGAACGACGATTAAACTTTAGCAGTAGTAGATTCGATTGCATTTTAAATAATAATGTACAGACGTGTGCTCAAGTCGACGACCCGTTGAATCTCCAATTGCTCCACGTTGCCTAGAAAATGAGTTCCCGACAGTGCGCTCAGCTGAGATCTTGGCGTCGATACCCAGTCCAACGTGTTCAGGGGAATCGGTCTCCTCGACCGTCGAACTTGTCCTGTTGAAAAATTTCAAAGTTGATCAGAATCGGGATCAACGAAACCCGTCTCGCCAGTCGCTACGTTTACATCGAACGTAGGACCTCTCGATCCTCGCGTTTGGTTAAACGGCAGGTCCATTGCCTTTGACCTTTGATCGGTGATCGATGGTGCTGTTGGCGGTGTGAAAGAGTCACACGTATCCAGGAGTACCGTCCGTGCGACAGCTAACAATCAGACAGCTACGACGATGGCTACGACAGCGTGCGCATCGATAATTATTATAACCGATATTCATCGCGGCTGTAGTATTTCATGTTGTATACTCGTCGACAATAACTTTCTTTTTCTCTCTCTCCCTTTTATCAGGTCGTTGAGAAGAATTCGAAAAATATTTGATTTGCTGATTTACCGTGTGGTTGGGACGCGATAACGTGCGATCTCGATCTCGATCTCGAATCAACTGTAGACGCATACGATGCCACGTTCTCCTGCATTTCTATTTTTCGAGTAGGCGCCACGTAGTTGGCTACGACAGAAAAAGCTAGCATGTTGTCCTGCTAACGAAGAAAAACGTTCGAGGAACGGTCGCGATCGCGACAACGAGCGAAACGTTTGTTAGACGGTATTATTATACATGGTTGCATCGTTACCTGATCGTGATATCGCGCTATCATGGCCATCGATGCTTTCATCTGCACTTTCCTCTGAATCACGATGATTCGCAAGTTTGTCTGTGTGAATCGTTTGCAGCATAGCTCCGTTGTCGTCCGGACCTTGTGGAATCAACGAATCTTGATCGCACCGTCGAACAACAAAGACGTACGATCAAAGCACGACTCGCCGGAATTGGTAGTTTGGAAATGCCAGATTTCCTCGGGGTTCCCGCTCTCCCATTCGTATGGTCGCGCGCGTCGCAAGATGTATTATTAAACGCCGATATACCGATATACATGTATGTCGATACATCGGTCGAAGCTCGATCGGATTCTCCGTTTCTATCGTTATCGTATCTACCGTTTCGCCAGGCTTATCGCGATACGCTCGATAAGACGCGCCGCGATATCCTCTGCTCCGTTACCCTTTTTCGAACAACGCGCCTTCTCTTCCATCGGATTCGATGGCATTTCAAGAGAAAAACTAACGCGCACGTACGTTGTTATCGGTACATAGAAACGTATCCCCGTTGGTACACCGTGTATGCAGACGTATGCGTGCGATAAGCGATGCAGCACCGTGCTCGGACCGAACGCGAAACGATCAACGATTCTGTACCCTGCACCCCCTCCTGTGTATACCTACCCTCTCTACGGTAAAAGAGTTTTTATCAGAACTTGGTAGCAATCGTCGATCGAAACGATCAAATTTTACTTTCCTCCGTTCGTTTGGACGACGCGAAAGCGACGACCAGATGCAGCGACGCAACGGCGTTCTTCGATGATCGTGGAACACGACGAAATTCATTTTCAAACGAAACGTAATCTTTTCGAACTTGCATCGGTGATCTCGAACTAATCTGGATTTTGCTTCCTCGCTTCGTGAACAATGGGTTCACCGGTTCAATTATTTTTTTCTCCCCATATTTTCGAATTCGTGAATCTACGAAGCGGTACGTACGTATTACATATTACGACGCTTTTAGCTTTTCCCTTTGTAACCTCGAGCGCCGTATTCGATGTTCTTTCCCGACGGTCGACCCTATGCATTCGAAAAAACACCGTTTCAACTCGATTCTACCTACGATTCAAACATTCGTTTCTCTAACGAGAATAGAAGAGTCCAGAGGAGCGGAGAGGAGAGCAGAGGAGATGAAAAGAGAGCAGCGGAGAGGAGAGGAGAGGAGGGGAAAGGAGAGGAGAGGAGAGGAGAGGAGAGGAGAAGAGAGGAGAGTGGAGAAGAGTGGAGGGGAGGGGGAGAGAAGAGCAGCGGAGAAAATGTCGTTGCTGCGTTCAATAAAACTATTAAGTACTCGAGCGTTTTATCCTTTCCACGTGAAATCAAAGTTTGGCACCGTGCTCTATTATTTCGGACGAAACTCCGGCACAACGATCGTCCGAACCAATAATCAGCCGGTTCGTCGCGGAATACGAACCGCGCGTTGCCCGTCCATAATATTCCGATCGATGTATTTTCTCGCAACCAGTAGGCACACCCCACACGCCTTTACTTGTTGCTGCCGAACCGGCATGTTCCATGCGCGTTTCTATCGATCCTTTCGGCCGCTATATAAAAGCTCGCCGCATGGTTAAACAGGGAAGACCGAGAAGTCAACCGTTATCCTGTAGAGGTCCGCCGCCGATCCAGATCAGATCGCGTACAACGCAAAAAAAAACAACGAACGAACGGACGAACGAACAAACGAACGAACAAACGAACGAACAAACGAACAAACGAACAAACGAACGAACCAGTGCTCGTGTCTCGCGCGAATGTGTAATTAGAACCAAGTAAGTCGAATCCTTTCGAGCCATTTTCGCATCTATTCTCCTCCTGCACGAGCCGTTTCTCTGGTCTACT
>CM052089.1:21261052-21277263 GCA_028453745.1 Agapostemon virescens
ATGATGATGATGATGATGATGATGATGATGATGATGATGATGATGATGATAGAAAAGAACAATAAGAAAGAATAAATTATTGCGAGGATGTTACGGCAACGGTAAATTATTTGAGAAATTCAATGAACGATATGTCATCTAAGTTCAGACTTTTAACTTCAGTCAAATTAGTTTGCGAAGATTTGCGTTGCAACGACTTTAAATTATATTTAGTTTTTTTCGAGTCGACAGTATCTAACCGATGAACGCGACTCATGTGCGTGCGAAGATTGCCTTTTTGCGTAAAAGAATATTCGCAACGGGGACAAGGATGCGGTCGATCACCTGTATGGTGTTTTTGATGCATCTGCAACGTGGATTTTTGTGCGAACGACTTGACGCATAAATCGCACTTGTACGGTCGTTCGCCCGTATGAATTCGTTTATGACGTTCAACTTGATACGGTTTTGTGAACATTTTCCCACAAACATCGCACTCTTTCTTCGATGGATTTCCTTTGGAAGAGGATTTGTCCGGTGTTGACAAACACTTCTCAACAGTCGAAACCTTTGCGAACTGTTCCATCCGTGATGGTGCAGTAACGCTCGTTAAAATGCAGTTATTCGACTGCAATTGATACGGAGATGATAACTGTGCTTTTAACGCGTTTTCCATGTGAATAGTTTCTTTAGCGTCAACAGTTTGATTGCTACCGATCTCAGGCGTAATATTGATCATCGAAGTGCAGACGGAATCGGCGACAATGGTCGAATGTTGATGCAGCGTATTGCTAGCTGGTATCGACTGTGGTATTAACGACTCTGCGGTCTGTATGGTAACGAAACCGTTCGCTAGAAGAAAATGTAAGTTAGCCACTAACTGATTACCTTCATTTACAGATAGTATCGAATTGTTGTTTGGAACGGATCCCTCCGACTCGAACGTAATTTGGTCGGTCAAACACGAAGCAGTTGTTTCGACGTTAATTGCTTGTAAATTCGAATATTCTGTTTCTGTTATTTGCGATGTTTGCTCATAGTGGTGGTGATTATACTGCCGCTCTTGGAGCTGTTGTTGTTGTTGTTCATTTTGCTGTTGCGGTTGCGGTTGCGGTTGCGGTTGTGGTTGCGGTTCTTGTTCTTGCCTGTAGCTACACACTTTTTGTAGACCAGCATCGCCAGATTTCTCAATGTCTGTTGCCATCGCGACCTCTGCTATGGCAGCAACTTTCAAATGTTTTTGTTTCCTCTTGAAATTACCTTTGTGCTCTCGCGCGTGTTTCAACAAATGTACTTTTCTATGGCCCGAGGTTCGGAACCTCGAATCGCACATAGAACATTTAAACGGTTTCGAACCTACGTACAAAATTGATTGCACAATGACGAAGCATAGCTATTAGTGCAATACTTCATAGTCTACAACTCTACGGTGTAAGTATTTTATACAGCACTCACCTGTATGCAAACGCATATGAACTTTCAAGCTGCCCTTTGTTGCGAATAAACTGCTACACACGTGACAACGAAACGTTTTTTTGCCGGTATGAACTTTGGTATGAGAGTCCAACGTGCACTTTACAGCGAAACTTTTGTTACAATAGTCACACTTATATGGACGTTCCCCCGTGTGCGTACGGACATGTCTAACGAGATCGCTTGGCTTGCGAAAAGTTTTCGGACAATATTTACATTTATTCGTATACTCCTTTCGTTCTATTTTCTCCGTTGCTAGGTGCTAAAACATATTTATTCTGTGATTAGGTTATTTAAGTCGTTACAATGCCGAACGCAACGATGCTTGTGTCAACAATTTACCTGTACTCGATCCATCACTTCTCGTTCCGCAACCGTATCCAGCAGAACTCTTTCGGACACGGTCGAATCGGAATCTATCGCGACATCGTTCAACGACGATTCGTTCGCTACCGTCGTTTGTATTTGCGACAAAATTGACACGTCCTTCTCGTTCCATGCGAAACCTTCATGGACCCTGCTGTGCGATCGCGATTGCGTTTTATCGCAAAGGTATTTTTCGCACGGCGAACTATTTTTCAAGTGTCTGTGAGCGAGAAAAGACGATGATCGTTATCGTTGATTTCGGTTCGCGTTCGATCCGACCTAACTCCATTACTTACTGTTTATTCGTATGTATTTTCGAGTGTCTATTTAATCCGCCGTTCGTATAAAATCTCGAAGAGCATTCTGCACACTGATACTCTTTCTTCCCGCGATGGATCTTCAAGTGCTCCTTTAATAAAAACAAAAGAAGCTGTATGTCCACCGATTGTCGTGACGGATTAATTCACTTTTATCGTACCTTTAACTTGATTGTTGTAAATCCTTGTTGGCTGCACATATGACACTGCAACAAAGACTCTTCCTGTGGCGATCGATTCGCGTCAATTTCATCATTCGTCTCATGACAAAGAGACGACTCGAACGACAAAGAGACTCTCTGGCTCTTTGACGAAACCTTGGATGTCCTCCGAAACTCTTCTCTGCAAATTTTGAAGTATTGTAATATACGATGCAACACGATACGATATTTTTTGTATTTTATTATCACTTGGTGTATCGGTCTTACGCTCACATTCATAGATTCTAGACTCTAGAGAACAACTTCGCTCAACTCACGTCAAGAACGTTGGATCGTTGACGACGCATCGTCCTTCACCCGCTTTCTTTTCGGTCTCGTGAATTTTCAATTGGTCGATCACATTTCCTTTTCCCGCAAGATTTTGCTCGGAAATTAGCAATACGGTCTGCATGTACCCACTTGCTTGATGAACATCGGTCAAATTCTCAGCCGAAACAGCAGATATGGCAAGTTGATTCGATAACTCTCCTCCTTTTACACTTTGCTGTAATATGCTTGCCATACTCGTTGAATTATTTCTTTCTAGGCCGATATTGTCCAGTGTCATTTCAGCTTCCGGCTGAAAGACAAATGTTTCTTCGTTCGCTAATAGTCTTTTTTTTCTTTTGGATGTACTTTCGTCTATACGTATTATGAAAATTACATCGGTATCTCACGATAACTAACTTGCAATGTAATGTGATCCATCTCGAACGAATCTAGCTGCGACACGAATACTTGCTCTTCGGACTGTTGTTCCGTGTTGTTATCGTTATTAGAATTGTTGTTGCTCGTGTAAATGACATTCAACGCGGGTTGTTGATGTTGTAATTTCACATTCTGCAATTCATTGGTATCGCAGGAATGTTTTGAATGGTCGCTCCCCAAGCCAAGATTCATTCCGATGTTGTAAAGCTGTTGGTTCAACGTTTCCTCGATTTCTTGTATGCTCTCCTACAAATAGAATACGAACATAATGATGGGTAGAGGTAACGCGATCTGATCGTTCTGTATCGCGTTCGTCTTATCTTGTCTTGTTATTTCGTTTACAATGTTGGCAGCAAAATGAACGATCATGCAACGTATTTTAGGAAAAGAATGAGAAGCATACCGGTGTTAATGCTTGATCGGTCGAATAAACTGGCAACGTTACCGAACCGCTTTCGTCGATATGCAACATCTGTGGATTTTCTAAATTCGTCATGGTTATTTCAGTCATATTCTCTGAAAAGCACATTACAATTTTGTACGAAAATGTCGCACAATTTTTCTAATCTTTGTACGTTGCGGGGTGATGTATTGTTACACAATACATATATACAGTATCGATATACGATATGCACATACAAAACTATATACATATATTACTTGTGCATATGAAAGCAACACATATACGTACGATCTAAAGACGTTGAAGTGGGGCAGTTAGTCGATAAAAGTGGTCCTATCTTCTCTTTCGTCTCGATCACAGTTTGAAATTGATGCGGGAAAGTATGCGGAAAGGTTGATCCTATTCGTTGTTGGAAAGACAAGTTGACAGAAGATAACGGATTATCCGACAGCGTGGAAGTTGTTGCGTCCATGGTACCGCCGGCACCAATACCTGTATTCGCAGTCACGTCGAGAGAAGCATCGTTAACGTTGCCGGAAGGAAAACTGGACGAAGAGCAGCAAGACAACTCGGACGTTGTCTTTTCTTTAGAGTTCTCCGTTGCGTTCAACTTATTGGCAGACTGTTCTTGCGATAACAGTTTCTGTTGCTCCAGTGGCTATCGTTTGAGAAGAAAAGAAACGATGATATGTCGATTAATAATTAATTTTGTTACGCTTACGATGCAACTTCCGCTCGTTACAGTAAACGCACCGTACCCGTTGCGTCAATTCGTGCTTGTGTATTTTCATATGTTTCCGGCAATTAACACAAGTCTTGAACGTCTTGTGACAATATGGACACATGAACGGTCGTTTGTTACTATGAGTAACCAAATGTCTCTTCATGCTACTCTGCGTAGAGAATTTCGCGGTACAAATTGAACACCCGTAAGGTCTAGAGTCTTCGTGCGTATGTAAATGCGATTTCAAAACGCTGTTTGACGTGAATCTCCTGAAATAAGTAAACAGGTAAAGAATCTTTCCTCGAACAACCCGTAGCGTGTAACGTATAGCGCGCAACACACACACACACAAATCATGAAGAAAAATAAATAAGACAACAAATATCTCAATCTATCAATCTATATCAATGCACCTGTCGCATTTGGAACACCGATAAGGACGTTCTCCGGTGTGTCGTCGATGGTGTTGCTTCAAATGACTAATTTTTCGGAATGCCACTTCGCAGACCCAACATTTATGTGGCCTAGCCGGATCGATTGCCGTATCGTAAATACGCTGTTTCGAAGGTATCTGTGTCACGCATATCTTATTTCCGGAGTCACTGATTACCAACGGTTCCGGCAATATCACTTGAGGCGCAAAGCTTTCCGTTTTCGGAGACATTTTTGACCTGCTGTTTGCGTTAATTTTTCCTCGATCGGTGCAACGAGTGGCTACGTTGACCGTTATGTTGATATCAACATTACCTTGACCGTTATCGTCATTATTATTGGCATTGAGATTGGGATTGGAATCGGGATCGGGATCGGGATCGGGATCGGGATCAGGATCATGATTGTGATTATTACCTTTACCAACCAATATATTGAAACACTGATCAGAATTCCCGTGCGATCTACAACAAAATACAGCTGTTTAGACTGTAATTGTTCCAACGTGATATTTAATCAAATAAAATGCAACGAACCTACCTTGCATGAATAATCAAGTTACTGTGGCATGTGAACGTTTCATCGCAAGTGCCGCAGGCATATTTCTTGGGACCTGTATGAGTACGTTCGTGCGCTATCATGGTAGACTTTAAAGCGAATGAACGATAACAGTGTATGCACTACAAACAGAAATGTATGTAAATAGTGTTCCAGCATTTAATATTCGCGCTCGTACGTACCTTGAATGGTTTTTCCTGCGTATGCACTCGTAAATGGCGTATCAGGTCTGATGGTTTTTTGAACTCTTTATGGCAAAAAGTACATGCATACCATCTTATGTTTCCTACACACCGTTGCTTTATCGTCAAGTATTTTCTATAATGCCGAAGGGCAAAAGGATCAATAAAACTGATTCACAGAATGTGCAACAAGAAGAAAAGTGACAAATATACCCTCCTATGCCCTATGCAAATGTTGTAGCTTGGATTACCTGGTGCCGCTATCCGGTGCTCGATCTAGCAAGGTAACGAAATTTGTGCGTGCATCCAGCTTTTTTGCTTCTGATGGACCATCGGACGATGTTTTGTTTCTACTAGGTAAACCACTATTTCTCAGTGCTTGTTGCAGAATATCTTTTTTGGTAGCGGCATTTGCCAATAATGCGGTCTCCCCAAATTTTTCCAGTTTTCCATTTCTAACTTCATCTGCGTTCGATTCCAAAGACGCAAGTTGTGTTATAACGTTGTTTACCGTCGCTCGAATGTCCGATTCCACGGTGTCGGTCGATTGGGGAAATCTGCTGGTGGCACTGTCCTGAAAATCATATTTTCCATGTCAAATTGTTTCAAGGCAATTTAACGTTATGATCAAATAAGTTCGTGCTTCCGTTATTACCGCGTTACCTCGTTCACTCCTGTATGCATACGTTTCATATGACCGTTCAAGCTGCCAAGTTTCTTAAAAACACAAGAACAATAGTTGCATCTGTATATAGGCTCTCCCTCTGGCACGTTGTGTACTCTCATTATATGAGCATTTAAATTGCCTACAAGTAAACGTAAAATATAGTATACGATTAGCGTAATGGGTACCGTTGTGTGTTTATTTTCGTATTACCTTTTTGACTGAATCTGGCGTTACAAAGCTCGCAAGCATGCGGTCGTATACCATTGTGTTGCCATGTATGAATTTGCAAAGAACTTTTTTGCGTGAACGCACGACCGCACACCGTACACTGAAGGGTTCGATGGAAATTAAGTGAAAAATAGATTCAAATCGAATCGACTGATAAGTGCGCTCGTACAAGATGAATTTACCTTGAACGGTTTCTCACCCGTATGCACTCGAATGTGACGCATCAATTGGCTTGGCTTTTGGAAAGATTTTAAGCATATCGTACATTTGTATACCGTTTTATGTTTGGCCCCTCTTTTCGTCTGCTTTACTACCTTTGTCTGCAACTATAAGATGATAACAGGTTAAAAGATGGTACGCGGAACGCTGGCTGCACCTTACCTTGTAATGTTCACGAATATGTAATCGATACAGTGCCGGTTGCCTGAACTGTTTATTACACAGTTTGCATTTCCTTGCTTCTTCAGTTGTCCACTTTTCTCCGTGAAGTTTCAAATGCGCATCCAATTGAGCCTGCAATGTAATGGTAATGATAAAGGTAAAGGTGAAGGTGAAGGTAACGGTAACAGTAGATGACTTGTTGTTAAGTAGAACACTTTTCGAGTTATACATTCAATACGTAAACTCACTTTGGTCGAGAAAACGTCTTCACACTCTGTGCAAAACAAATTTTCTTCTTTTTCGTGTAACAGCATATGAGATTTCAAGCTAGCCATTCTTGTAAACTTTTTACTACATTCGGGGCACTTTGGATCACCAGAATTATGCGTAGCCATATGAAGAGTAAAGTTGGTCTGCAAGAATGCATTACTGGGAAATGGTTTAACCACTTTAGAGAATCATAATTTACCGATAGGTTTACTAAAGTGTGCAACCAAAACGAAATTGTATTTTTAATTACCGGTACATTAAAAGATGCTGAACATTTTGGACAGCGATGCGGCTTCTCTTCCGCATGATTCTCCATGTGTTTTTTATAGGATGCTTGCTTGGAAAATTCTTGCTGACATATGTCACATCTGAAACCTCCTTTATCCTAAAATTAAGAAGCTGTATCAGTTGTTTAACCCTATCGTATATATATAATAGCATTATTGAGAAATTATATGTAGAGGTCAAATGGAAAAATTCTGAATAACGTAGATATCGAATTACATTCAACGATACGGCGGAGGTCTTTTTAGGCCTTCCAGGACTATTCGTTCTAGCGATCGTAGCAGTCGTCTTCTCTCTATAAATTTCGTCGCTTTTCTCTTTCCACGAAGACTCGTCATCAAGAAAACAAGCTATCGTATCAGAGCCTACTTTGGTTTTGACTCGACAAGGTGCATCAGAATCGACTCCGACACCTTGCTTGGGCAATTCTAAATCCAAACTTTTGCCAGTGTCCAAACCAATTTGAAGAGAAGACTGAAAAGTATCGCTATATTGAAAATTGCGTATTGTTTCCTATAAAAGTAACGCATAGAGAGAAAATATGGACATACCGGATGTAATACCAAGCAACCGTTTACATTTTTTATATCCATTAGCGACGCGGCTGCACCATTGTCACCGATAAGAGTAACCGGTGTTGTGATAACTTCCAATAGACCGTCTTTGTCTTCTGTAAAAATTCCCATTAATAATTTTACTCACGCGTTAATACACTCGAGCATTATCGATACAACTTTCTCACCTGTTACTGCTAATAACGTTCTACCATCTTCGGTTGCAACAATATTCATTGGTAGTGCTGCGACCGGATTAGGCTCTGCGATTATTGCGTGTGGTGTCAACATTCTTTAGGCAATTGTCGCCAGAAAAGTTTGCGTAGATATCCGCTACAAGAGCAACGATTAGTGTTTACGCGATAAACATATTTGTCAATTTATAATTCCAGATTGTCGAAGAGACGATTAGACGATTCAAATGCTGTAGACTGTATCTCAAAACTTGTACAATTTGCTTTCTTTCGATTAAGAAGCTCAACGAGTTAATTTAAACTCGGATAGAGTAGGAGGTTAAACACGAAAAGCATAAAAGTCGTTGAAAATCGTTAAATATCGTCGAAGTCGAAACTGAAAACGATTGAGGAAGTCGAATTAGCTAAAAAAAGCGGGGAGGAAGCGAAAATGTTAGCGATAGTAGCTGCTAACGACGGCATTTACCGCTTGCGATGGAAGTAGTAGATGACAAGTGGTAAGGGTATGTTGAATGGGTTTATAACGTTAGAAAACCGGAGACCAGAGAGGGAGAAAAGACGACAAATTATGACTATGATACGATACCGCAATGCAAAAAGTGGCAGGGATCATTTGTCTCCTACGACAATGACAGCTACGATTTATGAAAATTTCTCTCTGTGTGGGGATTCCTGATGCGACCGGTGATTGGAAATGTGACGCAATAATAAACGTACGATTGGTTCTAGTATGCTACTTTAGTAGAACTGCTTCCATATCGTGTCCCTTCTTTACAGTCGATACGTACAATGAAATTATTTGTCTGATTCTCGGTCCTCTTCCCTCCACCGATCATCGAGGGCGCGTGACGACCCTTAAAAGTAGACTTACAACCTAGGAACTAAAACTAACTATTCTATGACCAACCAAGTGTAATTTACTTAAAATAATTACACGATCTACATAGAGGTCGCCGCATCGGAAACTTATCTCGCTACATCTATAGTTGGCGGCGTTGTTTGAAAGCTACGAAAGACAAAGCTAAAGAGAAAAGGATATGGAACGGTCGAGGGGGGAGCGGAGCGCGTTTCGTTTTGGACTTGCTAGTGGGAACGAGTAGGGAGATACCCTTTGTCAGCGAATTCGTCGGTAAGGCAATCTAGCAAGTCCTGCCTTAGACGCAAGAATGTCGAAAGCCTTTTCTTTAAAGCAAGACAAGCCCGGGACAAAACGCTCTCTCCTTCTCTCCTCCTACATCGTTTTTCGCCACCAAATCTAGGCGGTCAGTGGCACGATTCGTGTTAACAAAATGCTCGTGAAACATGGAAAAACGCGACACCGACGCAGTAGCACTACACAGAGACTGCCAGTCTTACGGGAGATCGTGACATCGTAGATAAACATCTTAAATAAATCGCTGGAACTGTTATACGGCGCCCTCTACCATGAAAAATGTTAAATCAAAAAAGAAAAGAATCATTTTGAAAGGTACATTAACAAAATAAACAGATAAAAATCGTTTAAAATTAAATCGCAAGATCGCAAGCGGTCTGTTCGATTAGAAATCATACACGTTGGTAGGTGTAAAGGTTTGAGACTTTTCGCAGGATTCTACGTCAAAATCAGAATCAGACAAACAATATTCGTGTAGATTCGAGATCGTCGATTTGGACGCGGGCGACAACGACACGTTGTGCACCGCCGGTTGTGAACCAGAAACGGATGTAAACGATAGCGACAGAGCAGTCTCGTTGATCGAATGTTTGGTCGTTTCGAGATGATCGAAAACGGATCGAGTTTCCAGATTATTATCAAACGCGTTCGAATCTCGTTGAATTTTGGTGGAAAGATCTACGGTTCTCGGCAAACAACAGAAGCTGGATTCTACGACGATCGGGTTAAAAGATCGCCGACACGACGCAACGCGATCACGATCGCAGCACGAAGAATTCGAAATCATCTTTCCAAGTTGGAAACGTTCGATTTTGCTTTCGCGCGATCGATTCGAACTCGCGTTATCGAACGTTCGAAGACGATGCGGATGCGAATTCAAAGTCGAATCCGTGGCCGAACCTTGGATTTCTTCGAAATTTCTATTTTTGCGAGTTGGGTCGTGGTCTGGAGTACCTATCGACGCGGAATCATTTAATCGGCGAGCTTGGCTTCGATCAGTCGTTTCCATGACCACTCGTCCGGTATCGAAAGTATCATTGGTGTCATCGATCTGTTTTAGACTATCCTTGGTCGTTGGTTCGATCCTTTGTCCGTCGGTTTCCTCGACACGGTCTATTCGAAGGTTACCAATCCGCTTTACATGTTCGGCGAGTTCTTCATTCCGGACAGAATCGTCGCCTTCTCCCTCGAGAAGCTGATACATCTGAGCGACGATACGGTAACACGCGTGTTCCCAGTGATCGTGCTCGGACGAAGTTGGATCGACGATAGTCTGTTGGGAAGAAAAACGGTCGATGCGACACGTTCGTTCATTCGTTCGTCGAGAAATACACTTTTTCTCTCTCTCTCTCTCTCTCTCTCTCTCTCTCTCTCTATCTTTCTCTAGAGATTGATAGATAGATACATACGTAGATAGATAGACACACACACACACACACACACACACACACACACAGAGAGAGAGAGAGAGAGAGAGAGAGAGAGAGAGAGAGAGAGAGAGAAAGAGATAGAAATGCATAAAACTTTGGTGAATGGTGTGCACCGTTTGTCGATCGAGAGCGTAGTTTCGCGCTTGTTCCGTAACGGATTTCGGTAGGTTGGATAATTCTGCTAAAACGATACCGTAGTCGTCCGTGGACGCCACACCGCGTATCAGCCGATGAGTGTACGTGTACCGGCGAGAACGTTCGTCGTCCGGTGATGTTTCTCGTTCTCGTGCGCGAATCGTTTCGAAGCAATGGCTGAAAAACAGTCGGAGAAAATGAATGATTCGATGATGGAATAGGCATACGCGTAACTCTATCCGTGTCGATTACGATACGAATCGGTACGAATAAATGGTAAACTTGTTCTATTCGTATACGCGTATACGAATGCTACTAGGCGGATAGATTTCACGTCGAGGCGTACTTGGTTACGTTACAATACAAAACGGCTAGTTTGGTTAAATAGGCGAAATGCGTCGCAACAAAGACGAAAGCCGTCGTGTTCAAAAGCCGTTCGCATATGGCCCACGCGATCGAAACACCTTCGTCGATCGCAGTTCCTTTGCACAATTCGTCCAGTACAATCAACGAGGTGGACGTGACGGATCTTAAAATGTATTGTACTTCTTTCATCTAAAACGTAAAAGCGATTGAAAAGCGATAGATCGGACAAAACGGTTGGAAAAAAAGTGGGAGCAAGAAAAGAGGTACAACTAGAAGAAACCAACTTCGAGAACAAACGTGGAAGCGTTGCATTCTATATCGTCGCGAACTGCTATTTTGCAAAATATTTGATCGGTCGGTCGAAAGACCGCCCGTTTGGCTGGGACGAAGCAACCGATCTGCGCCATTATATGCAATAAAACGACTTGCTTCAGATAAGTCGATTTGCCGCTCATGTTAGGTCCAGAAATTATATGAAAATTCCAAGGTACCGACGCGTACTGAAATATATGGTATACAAATACTTATACGGTAGATTCTATCCGCTACAGAGGATAGATTGTACGCACAACGTTGTTCGGTACGGGATCCTCGAGACCGAAAGTTTCCAAAATCGGATGCCTCGAATCGAGTAATTCCAAGTTGGGTCCAAACGTTGGTCTGACATAGGCGTGAAGCGAACTCGTTTGAGCGAGAGCACTTATCACGTCCAGTTCTGCGATGTCGGTGTTCAAGCGAAACAGGCAACCGATGTGTTCTCGAATACTTTGTAGCAAGTCGCAAAGCAATCTGGCGTTGCCGCGATACGTACAATACAATGGTACACACGGATTATCGATTTCGTCGTATGCTCGTAGGCTCGTATGCTCACCGGTACTTACACGTTGCTCATTAAATGCAATTCTTCGGACGCGATCTTGCACTGCTGGCTCAAAATTGCTAGCGACCTCGTGGTCATCGTATGAACTCGTCTGCTTCTCTGTACCTGACGACAAGAACGTAAAGCAAGGTAGACAAGGTCGTAAACCGCGGGTTCGTAATCGTAGAACCATTAAGTATAAAGTATAAAGTATAAAGGTAAAAGGTAAAGAACGCGCGAAAGGTGAACGCGAGGAACAAACAGATATCGAACCTCGATGAACTCGGTTGGCAGTTGAAACGCTTCTTCGTTGAAATTTCGTGGAAAAATTGCTCGAATGTGATAGCCTTGCTTCGCATCGCATCCCAAAGATAAAGACAATTTATATTTCGCCGCCAAATTCTCCACCGTGGCTGCCGCGAATGAAAAAGAAATATGAAATATGAAATATGAAATATGAAAAAAGAAGAAAGAAAAAACAAACTAAAAGAGAATGCAAAAGGTAAAGAGTCGAAAGGATCGATAAAGTAGAGGGAAATTTTGATCCGTTTGGTCGTCGAACCGACATTTCATATCGTCGATCAGCTCGCAGTACGTTCGTCGCGCTACATCCAATAAATCGTTGATGCCTGCTTTGATGGCGAAACAGCGTTGCATATTCGACGACGTATATCCGATCACGAAT
Source organism: Agapostemon virescens (assembly GCA_028453745.1). Lineage (NCBI taxonomy): Eukaryota > Metazoa > Arthropoda > Insecta > Hymenoptera > Halictidae > Agapostemon > Agapostemon virescens. The sequence goes on from CM052089.1 coordinate 21,273,602, forward strand.
CTCGCATCCGGATGTATCGTGTCGAGAATCCGTTCCCGTATCAGCTGAAATCGAGGATTTTCCAGTCTCTAAAACAAAAATTCCCCAACGAATTGAAGCAGCGCGATCGAGCGGGAACGCGAACGATCGCGGAACTCGAAACCGAAATTCGAAACCTTTCGTATCAGTCGAAAAAGGTACGTTTTGGCCGGCAACAGAGCCCGTTCGAGCTCTGGAACGGCGTCCAACGTATTCTTCAAAAGTAGCACGTAGTTTAAATGTTGCTCCGCGCGTTGCACGCTGTTTTCGTGGGAAAGGGGCGCCGTCGACAGAGCCATCAGTCTATTCGCGCCGTAAAATCGACGCACGATCGGCTGTAAACGAAAATACGTAAGACGTAAAACTTAAAACGTAAAACGCTGCAATACGTCATCCGATAACACGAGAATCTCCTCCCGAGTCTGCCTACCTGAAGAACAATTCGTAACGCGCGATTCGACACCAGCTCGGCAACCGAAGACTGTCGCTCAACGATCGCGCGTTCTTCGCACGGAGGTTGCAATATGTTAACGCGTAGCAGTTTCCTACCCATCGGTGTGGAACAGTGATCGAGGATCCCCAGCAAGCTGACGTTCCGTTGGCCAGATTGCGATTGAACCAACTCCAAACTTCGAGCGCTCTCTAAATCTACCTTCCGAAATCGATGAACGATCAAGAAACCATCGAGTTCCAACGGACACAAGAGAGACGATCGTATCGTTCGTATCGTTCGTATCGTTCGTATCGTCGAATCCCGGGGACTCACCTATGCTGGCTGTGTTCGGTGATCCTTGAAATTCGATTCGAACCGATTTCGGAGAATAAACGATTCGCTGGGAATACTCGACGTACTTTAAAAGAGCAGCGGTCGCGGCTAGCGCGTAATATCTACAAACGACACACGACAAACGACAAACGACAAACGATAAACGGTAAGTTTGTGAAAAAAAGTGAGAAACTTTGAAAAGCTTCGATACTACGAAGAACGCGATACGCGAAGATACTTGTGCTTGACGAAGAGCTCCACGGACGAGTAGTCTGCCACGCAGAGGTTTCGCACCCGTTCGAATCCAATCGCATCGTTGAAATGTATCCGAGATATCGGTGTCGGATGTAATTCGGTAAATTTCTCAACGATCGAACGGTAAAGCATATTTCTAGCCACATCGCGTTCGCACATCGTGTCCGGCATCAGAACCTGCGAACCGTTCGACTTTGAGTTTTAGTTTTCGTTAAAATCATGGTCGTTTCGACCTAATATTTTAAGGAAATACTTGCCTGTATCGGATCGAAGAGGTATAACTTGGTCAAGGTACTCGTGTACGTTTGGGTGTCGCTGATCTGACAAAGAATCAAATGAGGGCATCGGATATCCAACGCGGCCATACCTACTTCGGCCCTTGCGTCCCCACGACCGCTCGTTACGGCTGAAATCGTTGCGCCTATACTTTGCTTTTTCTATTTCGTCTATTCTGTCTATTCTGTCTATTCTGTCTATTCTGTTTATTCGTTTTATAATAAATAATTACAAGGAAGAGATACTCACCGAGAATCACACCCCCGGATTCGTGCGTGTTCGAACCAGCTGCTGTCGCGGCGCTGTTTGAACTTTTGCCGGATCTAACGAGACCGAGTGCGGCCAACGACAACACACAAGCACACGTACATCCGTTGTTTCAGTTTAATCCGTCGATTCGATTCGATTCGATTCGATTCGATTGAAATTCAAATGCGAAACCCGACAATTAACCGTTTACCTCGAGGCGTAGTTGCGCGAACAACCGGCCAGCAAAGAAGAAGACGTCGAACCTCGAACTCTGCCTACTACGTTTCGGGCCCGATTCGAGCTTGTCGGATAATTCGAACTCGCCGATCCGCGTCTCGTAGTTAGCCTCTTGTTCGCGTTCGATCTTGCTTCTAGTCAAAGACAAACAAATCGAATGTATACCGACGACGCATCTACGTATCCTGGTTGCAGAGCATTGGCTGCGAGACAAAATTCGAAGGGAACCGATACACGTACGATACCGTGTCGTAAAAGGTACGACAAACGGTTGCTCAAGAGATTCCATTTCGTTTTCCCGTCTCTCCCTCGGTGGTTGAAACAGCTTGTCGGTTTGCATCACGTTCATACTTTTACGGTATTCGGTTTCGCGTTGGTTGCCGTGGATCTTTTCGACGGACGCGTTCGAAACGGCAACGTTCGATTCAAATCGAACACAGATCTTTCAAACAGTCGAAACGAGACGATATCGAACTGACTTGAACTTTTCGTCGACGAATGTCGGACGCGGTAACGTATCCGTCGCGTGCCGCGTTTCTCTGAAAAGTATTCGAGGGAGGGGCAGAGTAAGCGACGATTGGCCGGAAAGTACAGGAACGAAGCAAAACCGAAACGACGAGACGACAAGACGACGGAACGAACGTGCTACGAATTTTTGCCAATCGAAATTGCAAAAGATTTTGCAAAATCACGCGGGATGGCCAATCCCGTACGATGTCTCGTCGCTGGTCTCGAACGGACGTTGCTAGCAACGTCATCTCTCTGGATATCGCTTCGACCGAAATTCGGAAAATCGGAAACTCGGTTCTGTAGGCACAACAGCGTTTCGCATCGATAGTTAATATAGAAGTTTTATTTACAAATTCATAGCACGCGAGTATGCCTTCTCATTCGCGACGCAAGTAATGTTGAATCTATTAATTAGTCGACTCGCGATACATTCAATAAATAACGTTATCATGGGTGTTACGAACCAGAAATAAATACCACTTAATCGTCGGCTGTTACCTCTCGCACTCGTTCCTACACGTAAATACGCTAGAAAAAGGTCACGCGCTCGCAAGCAACAAACTAGCAGTAGTTAAGCGTGAATTTGCACTCGCACTCGCACTCGCACTCGCACTCGCACTCGCATTCTCTCGTTGTTCTCAATCTCGCTCTCGCGTTGTAGCATTTGCAACGCGTACTCGTATTCGCACCATACACTCCGAGAAAACTGGTCGACCGCAATTTTGTCGGTGAACGGGTACGTCGTGTTCGAACCACCGAACCAGCGTACGCTGTTCGAACGAGAAAAGAGCAATCGATGATCGGTAATACTTGTTATCGAAGGAAGGAACCGATACGCGGTATCGCTCCTGAAAGAAAAATCAATTCGTGCGCTGTGATTCGCGGGTAACGTTATCGAGTATACCTAACACGGAAAGAGGCTGCTTTCGAATAATACGACAACGATTCTCTTTCCGAACTTGTTTCGACCGATTAGTAAAAAGTACAAAGACGGCGTGTCGTTGTACGAACGCGCGATTACGCGAACGGATATTATATACAGAGAAGATTGCACACGATCACATTTCACAAGTACGATGCGTACATTTCTATAATTGTACTCGCTTGTATGTGTATGTATATATATATATAATTGACGCGCCAAGATGTAAATGCTTTGCAAGATATAGAGAACGGCTCAAGGGGAAATGTAACAGAAGAAATGCGGCGGGATAGGGAATCGGAGCTGGCCAGCAGAGGACGATCGAAAAGCTTTCCCAAGGTTCGCTACTTTCGTAACATCGAAGGCCGACGTTTGTGCTGGGCACCCTAGCATTTGCAGTATCGTACATTGCGCACCGATTAATCGATT
>CM052089.1:21307969-21318868 GCA_028453745.1 Agapostemon virescens
ATCATCATCATCATCATCATCATCATCATCATCATCATCATCATCATCATTCATCATTCACCATTCATCATCATCATCATTATTATCATTATCCTTATTATTATATTATTATTACTATTACTATCATTATCATCATCGTTGTCGTTGTTGTTGTTGTTGTTACTATTATTACGTAATCGATACTTACCAATGTGTCCCTTAAATAATTTAAATCTTTTTCGGAAGATAATTCTGGCAGTCCCGTCGAAATCATCATGGCGAACAAAGACAATATCAAACCTCCGTGTTGTCGCAACACGAGGAAAGCTTCTTCGCAATTTCTCTGAAACCGTTGAAATTCGACCGCTTGGCCCTTCTTGGTTTGCCCTTTGTTTATTACGTGAACGAAATCATTGGTCAGGACAAAAGGCACGCGTTCACGCCTGAATCCAAATTTTTCTTTGAAATGTCCGAGTATGTGACCGAAATCAACATGAAATAGCTGGCCAGTTTTCTTCACCATTATATTGTCCGAATGTCGATCCGCGATGCCAAGAACGTACGTGGCCACGCAGTAGCCTGCGCAGCTCAACGTAAACTCCTCGATAGCTTTGTTCAACGCCACTTCCGTGTGATTGTGATCTTTCAGCCACGCGAGCAGAGAGCCCCGCCTGAATTAAACAACCGAAAAATACAACAGAATTAACTATTTGTTCGGTTACCAATACCGATACCGATACCGTATGCCGATTCATTCCGTTTCGTTACGTTTCTATGGCACACACCTAAACGCAGCTGTCGCCGAGAACGTGCCCTTCTCTTTTTGAATGTTTGCTATCGTTTCCGCGTTCAACACAACTTCGATCATCCCGACTCTGTTCTCCGTCGATATGCAACCGTAAGGATTCATTCGTAAATCCAGACCCTCTCTCTTCCACAGTTTGTCCATGATTCGTAGCATCTGAAGCGTAAGCATGTCTTGTCTCAAGTCGTCCCCATGCTTCAGTATCAAGTAAATGTCGTCCCCGAATGGATCATCGTTTTCAAAAACAAGCCAAAGCGGTCGCATTTTACTGTCCATCACTCTACATTTCTCAATTCTGTAAGCCGAATATCATATCGCCGAAAAGTAGGAACCATATCATCGTCGATCGATCGATCACTTTCACTCGACTCGCTATCGCAACTATCGTTACAGTATACTCTCTCTCTCTCTCTCTCTCTCTCTCTCTCTCTCTCTCTCTCTCTCTCTCTGTGTGTGTGTGTGTGTGTGTGTGCGTGTGTGTGCGTGCGCGTGTGTGTGTGCGTATGTGTGTAATGATAATGTTATATTATACAATACAATACAATACTAAGCTAAATTAAACGATACATGCGTCGATTGTTACTGTTCCACTATGAATCTTTTTTGTGGCGGTTTACTTACTTGATACGTTTCCACCGAAAACTTGGATCCAACGGATTCAGAACGTTGGAGAGCGCTTCTTGACAGTGCGGCTGTTGAATGTACTCTTGAAACGCTTGCAACGCAACTTTACGATCTTTTCTTTGTTTGATTCGATCCGAAGCACATTTCAGCTTTCCCAGGCAATCCATCTGTTTGAAAAGCGATCGCATGTGTTGCTGACTACCTCTACAATAAGCTTCCAATATCAAACCGAACCGAACTGACACAGCGCCTACTTGCATTTCGGATCTGCGAACCAAAAAGGTATTATCTGGAGAAGCTATCCGCTCTCGCACGGAGATGACGTGTAACGCGCGTTGAGTAACGTTCAAGGCACAGTTCTCACACGCCGTCGACTGACCGTATCGGCTGTTTCCACCGATCAACCCGAGAGAACCACTCTACCGTGAAACGCAACAAAGAATCAAACAGAGCAAAACACCAAGCAAACAGTTTCCAAACCTAAGATGCCAGAATAGAAAATGACCGATTCTCCGATTATTCAGGGCTCGTCTCAGCAAAAACTCGGTCAAGTCGCAGGACAAGTAATTCTCGTGTTTCAATGCCTGCACCAGCTGCAGCAGATACAGACTCAAATCTTCGTCGCTGACGTCCATCAAGCAACGTACTGCAAAGCTTCGGACATTTTGATCGGCGTAAGCGTAATCCAATAATTCTAGTGCTTTTTCGACCGGTAATTTCGGCCATTGTTGCACCAACGCTGTAGCTTCGGCCACCTCGCTGTTGTTATACGCGTCCAGAATCGAGAAACAAAAGCATCGCTACAACTTTATTTCTTCATCTAATACACGTATACGATGATTACACGTAATCTATCCAATACCAAGATTTTCACCTGTGATCGTTCCATTCCACGCAATGCAACAATTTCGCCAAAAGCGTGGGAATCTTATGAAGGCAGTGATGCCGCAACGTCCACATAATTTTTCGTTCTTGTTCGTGTAGCTCGTGCAACGGGTCTCTATCCGCCAACAGCCGAAGCTGTTCGAGTTGTTGAAGCTTACCAACGTCCGAGTCTTGATCTGGTTCTTCTTGAATTGATCGTTCGACAGACGATTCGCGCAACTTTCTCGCGTATTCGACCATTTTCTCCGGTGTTGGGTAAAGAACAGACTTTTCCTTTCCGTAACTAAATATTTTACCAAACATAAGGTAGATATAGCTCGAATCTACGAGACTAAACAAACAGAGAAAAAGAAAAAGAAGAAGAAAAAGAAGAAGTAGGAGAGAGAGAGAGAGAGAGAGAGAGAGAGAGAAAGAGAGAGAGACAGACAGACAGACAGACAGAGAGAGAGAGAGAGAGAGAGAGAGAGAGAGAGAGAGAGAGAGAGAAAAGAAATAATCAAGCAACAAAGAAAGCAAAAAATACAAAAAGCACGGAAAGAAAGGTAAATGGAACAAATTCAACAAAACTCACTTTGGAAATGTTAACATTAGAGCAGCTGCTCTATCTATATGAGGATTGGAGACTACTGTTCCAAGGGGGTGGAGTAAATCATCGTTTTGCATGTCCTCCGCGTACGTCCACGTGTAAAGTGTCATCGCTCCCGTTTTCAATTGAGACTTAAAGTCGTATATAGTTGTGTTGGCCCAACACAATGGGTTTATAAAAAATTCTTGTTTCGTGTCTCTGACCAATCTACGACTTTTCAGTCCTTTCGCAGTTTTACTGATCTCGTTCAAAACAAAACACAGCCTCGCCATCCGTGGTATATCTCGCACTTTAATATCGAATCTCAATGTTTCCTCCCACTCGCAACTACCGTCTGCGTTCACAACAGTCTCTTTCGTCTTCTGGCTCTCGCACAACGATTTCCCACCGTGAAAAAGTCCAGCCTGAAGTCCAATCTACATGTCGATCGTTTCGACCAGGAACAAACAAGTATGCATCAGTGTCCAGCGAATTGAAAGAATACAACAGCATAGGATACGTGATATTATCAATGCGCCTTACCTCGACGGTACGATTAGCGGCGTCGCAGTTCAATCGCGATATTCCATTCACTATGAAGAAGAACGATTCCTCAATTTTCCAAGCAGATACGTGTTTACCCTTCTTGCGTAATGTCAATGTAGAAAACGAAGGCCTCGTACGTTGCAAACCATCCGTTTCTGCGTTCTCTACGGCATTTTCCTGATCGACGGAAACACTATCTTTGCTCAACGTAACCAATGTTGGTAAAATATCTTTTGCTAGACAATCCTGAATATAACTGAACTGTATCAATGGATAATCTCCTATTAAATATTCCTCTTGTCCGCAAACCTTTAGAGTAAAGTCGCTTGGATGTCCTCGAGACATAAAGGTGTTTGCTCGTTTGTTTAAAATAGAGACCAATACTTGGTACGGCGTCATAGTGTGTGACATTTGAAACGTGAATGCAGTCTGAAAATTACAAAAATTTCAATCGGATTTATTATTTGAAATTGCCGCCCCTCTCTCTCTCTTTTTTCTTCTTCTTTCCCACCCGTCTAGCTACTACCCAATCAATCGTTTTCCTCGATAACGCCATTGACGAGAGTCAGTTGCTTTTCCCGCCACTTTTTCGTCGCGCTACTTCGCGCGTAACTTCACCATCGCTCCACACCTCTTCCCGCCCTTTCGTGACAAACAACGAGCGATTCATAACCTAATGGAACTGGAATTGCCGTTGGACAAATTTAAAATATACTCGACTCGTGTATCGCGACAATTTCGACTTTTTTTTTTTAGCGTAACCCGCGCAGATGGTTGTAACTTTGTTCGTTAATATATCGGAAACAGTGCCGAGTGCTGTTTTCTGGTAGAGGTAACGCATGCGCACGCGCGCGTATAAAACGGTTATTTCGCTAAAAACTTTAGAATTTCACCTCTGCAAATGTGTTTTGCTCCCTCTGTGCTTCTCAAACATGTCGACGCTCGAGGCAATAAACGAAACTGATAACCGAGAGTACAACGAAAATGATTTCGAAGAAATCAGTGCTCGTTCCTATCTCATACTGAAAAGTGAACACGAAAAATGCCTACAAGAAGTACACGATCTAAAAAGAAAACTCGAATTAAACGAAGCTATGCTTCGAGAAGTTCAAGAGACAAACGAATTGGTTGAACGTTCTCTCGAGGAACAAATTTCACATTCAGAAAAAATAATATCCGAGACAAAGGAGAAGTAAATTGATTTTTGTAAAAGCGATCAATCGATCGCTAAGTGTTTCTTATGGTCATTCGTTTTTGTCTTTCATTTCACAGACAACGCGTTACTACGGAAGAATATGAAAATATAATATCGGACCTTGAAACGACATTGGAGAAACAAGCGATTGAAATTCAACGATTCCACCAACAGATGAATGAACAAAAAAAAATTGAATGCACGCAAGCGATAAATCAATTGGCAAACGTTTCCTTGGAAACGGACAATGTCTCGCTTAAAAAACGCGTCGATTGTCTTACGGTGCAGTTACGTGAAGAAAAACAGAAATGCAAAAATGCCGAAGAAACGATCAAGGATCTAAATGCACAATGCAATCAATTTCTACACGATTTTCGGGTAAGAAACATCTTATTTACGTTCACCTTTCAAGAATACTATTATCGATCTTTCTCGGCAGTATTTATGTTCTTTATCGGCAGGACATTAAGGAACAACTGAACGAGAGAAGCACAGCTTTAGAGGAGGCCCGAGCAATGCTTGCGTCGAATCGTATGGAAACTGTTTCTCTGAATCTTAATACAAATCCTACAAGCGATTTATCGAAAGGTGGGTGCGTGGGTGCGCGGCTATACGGCTACACGCACGCGTCTTTGACATCGGAATAAAACATCAAGATCAGGATTCTATTGTTTCCACCATTTCTATCTGAACTTTCAGGTAACTCGCTTTTTGCTGAAATAGAAGATCGTAGACGAGACATGGTAAATAAAATGAACGCGTTACACCGCAAATACGCCGAAGTGAAACGCACGTGTGCCCTGCAAATGACTGAAATTAAAATGTTGAAAAAAGAACGAGTTACGACGCTCAGCGAATGGGAAAATAATGCAGGCAATGCTTCGGCGGAAATGGAAGAGTTGTTGCAAAAGTATAAAAGCCGTGTATCGGATCTCGAGAGAAAGCTCAAATCCGAGATTAAAAAGAACGAACAATCGAACCAAGACAACCTAGAATCCGCATCGTTCGCGTAAGTTGTTTGTATCTTAGCTTAACTTAATGAAAATTTCATATCCATTGTTCGATTAAATTTTACTTGCATACAACATTTCTCACAGGTACTATCAATCCTTGTTACTTGCCAAGAAAAAGGAGATGGATGAACTTCGTGCCAAAATAGAACACCTCTCCACACATTTGTTGGTAGAAGAAGAGACGAAAATTAACACAAGCAAACAACTCAGACTTTCGCAATATAAAATTTCATCGTTGGAGGTAATTTTATTTTTCGCTTCTATGTCGACTATAACACCTGTTCGATTGAAAAATTATCGGTTCATTTTGATATAGGCTCAGATACAAGTTTTACAGGAAGAATTAAAATCGAGTCAAAAAAAGAACAAAGCAAACCTGGAAAGGCAAGTAGAACAGTTCCAAGGCTTTGCTTCTGTCGATAATGACAATGTAAAGGTTGGAAAGATTACAGGAGTCTCTGCACGACAACAAAGCAATGCTGCCTATACGCTTCGAGACAAAAATAACGACGACGATGTCGTGGACTCTTCAGAGCGTAAACGTAAACATAAATCTAAACTTACCGAAAATGTCGACAAAGACAAAACTACGTGTTCTGCAAAAACTGTACAGTTCAGCAAGAATATCGTTCACATACCGACCGATGGCAATATTTAATAACGGTGCTTGCTGTTTGCCCATTACGACTAAACAAATCTACTAGTGTAATGTAAATATTAACATGGCTGTTGTTCTCCTCGTCGACATGCAAAACATAAGAATAAACGAATATTTGTATATTTTCTTACCTCTGTATTCTCGAGTTTTGTAACAAGAACAATATTGCCATCCTTCAAACGACACACAATGTTCTTCGGTACCGCCGCGGTTGGTGCTAATCTTGTAGGAAATTGATAACGTACTTTCTCCACCCAAGATTTTTTCCTTCTATCCACTGCAACTTCGTCCCCTAAAACTCGCATTTTCCATCTAAAGTCGTTCACTTCGGAATTCTTTAGAGCTACAAACTCGTGCAGTCCTTTTCCGATTAATACGCCAATTTGCGAATCTAGATTTCTGTCGCTTTTCACACCTTCGTGCTCTATCACTTTAAGCAAAGAGCAAAATGGCTTTATATCGCACAAACGTCTGGTCTCGTCTCGTAACTCTTCCGTTTCGGCATTAGAATTAATACACAAGAATACATAGGATAGAGCATCTTTCAGCGTACCGTGAAGAGGATATTTACTGGCTTCGTCCCAAAGGTCCTAAATACAAATCCGTTTCATTTGTGAATTCTCTTCGGAACGAATGCTTCGTGTCGCAAATAAGTAACAAACAATAGAGTTGACCTTATGGCGCTTACCTCTTTTATTTCAGCCAAAGTAATATTAGGATTAGTTTCGAATGGTATAACGACTCCATTTGGCATCAAACAAATCAAGTGAACGACTTCTGTGAGCGAGGTTTCCCAAAAATTGTATGTATATGCACTTGATGTATGGATCATGTTGCCAGATATTATGAATAAAATTTACAAAAATTCAATGCAACGCGATGGACAATTGCCGAAATATAATTAGTTCAAGAAAGAAGAAAAAAATACGTTCTCGAAGTCGCATTGCGACCAAAGATGTTCTTTCTTCCTTTGCCAATGTGTCTGCATTGGTTCGAGTGGTAAAGAATCGCATGACAAACGCCCGTATTTCATGAAATTTTATCCCTCATCTTTACATCCTTAAATATAGCTTCATATTTGCTTTGCAACTGTTGAAAACTTTCAGACTCCGTTTAATTAATAGACTTGCTTGGTTAGCTTCCCACCAAGATCATCGAGTTTTCCATCGATGTTTACCCCTCGGTATAATACAAGTATAACTTTGTTTGACTAATCGTGAATGAAATTCATGCGATCGTCTCCCTCTATGTGTGATAACAGCACTAGTCAGCCATTACTTTTACAAATGCATTCTGTATTCGGCTACTACACACGCGCGCGCACACGAATGCACGTACGCACACACAGGCGCGCGCGTGCACGCATAAACGCACACACATATGTACGCGACGCAGCCACGTTATCTTCTTTTAAAGTATTACAATTAACGAAATAAACTGCCCAACTTTTTTGTCTTTCTAAAAGATGTTATGAAAAATAACACTTCCGTCTATTGTAATGACGTTCTATGGTGCAGATCACAGCGCCACGTATGTACCTATACACACCTACCCGTCTGTCGATTTGGCGTGTTATTGGCACAGAATACCTATACGGCATAATGTATATAGATGGTACCGTCTACACCTATGTATGTGTATGTGTGCTTGCATCTTAAGAACCTCGGACAGCCGGTCGGTACCAACTGCAAGACAACAATAGCTCCTAACGCAGCTTTTCTACCTCGTACGGAGTTGTAGGTGTATTTACCGGGGATGTTTTGACCGTCGATCTCTCAACTATAGGTCTTTCGAAGGCATTCGAAACCAGAGGCCGTCCGCGAACCAGACATCCGGGCCGTGCTACCTAGTCAGTATACTATTCAAATGGAGTGTTGTTGTTTGTCGGGGCAACTGGAGCATCCCTCATGGTCGCGCAGCCCCAACCTGCGAGTCGTTTCTCCCTGCTTGGAGCCATGAGTTCATTGGAGTGGAGAAAGTTGAAGCTACTTTGTGCTAGCAAACCTTCCCTCTGGTACCACCTTTTCTTCAAGCAAGGCTAACGATTCCCTCACTTTTAGGTTGTCCGAAGGAAGAGAAGCAACGAAGGTGTCGCGGTTTGTCAAGATTCTATAAGAACGATTTTTCGCGATTTTTTCGTGTCCGCTGTACGACGGTGCAGACACCTGTGGATCTTGGACCATCATTTCGCATAGAATTTGTTGCCTAACGATGGATTGCCTTCGCGTAGGTACTTTGGCTCTACTTTTGGGTATGACCTTGGATCGGTCGATTTCCCCTTTTCTCTTTGCGCGTTCCCTTCACCTCTGTCCTGCTCGTAACTCGTACCTGTAGAGTTCACCGCTTGTGTTTCTACTATTCTATTTCTATTCTTTCGAGGTGAGGAGGGGCCACGTCAGTTTCTTAGTTTTCTGTTTGCTGGATTCCGCTTTCTGCCGCCTTGCACTGCCTCGATTTTATCGACGTTTGTCGAGTACCGAAGGCAGTGTCGCCAGACCTAACCCAGACCATATGATTCTAAGTTTATAACGTTACGTTTCGTTCCCGTCTACTTTCCGGTCGCTCGATTAAGCGAGTTTTCCCTACATCGTCCCTCTGTTTTATTCAGCTGATTTCGACGTGATATGTTCTCCATTACGAAAGTTGATTCTCATAGGCGTGCTCCTCTTCTCGATTCGGAGGTTTTCATCTTAGGTGTCTCTCCTTTGTCGAAGGCTTGTTTGATCATGTCTTTTCGATGTGCGATTTTTCCCTTTTGCCGGGCCTTTTACGGTTCATTTTCTTTTAGCGCCATCTTTCACTGACTTCTGAAGTGTTGTATACCTGTTCGATTGTTGTTTGTTTTTATTTCTGCCTCGTGAGGTGGTTTTTCGAGGTGTAGAGTCGTAGGCGTTTTCTAGTCTGTCTGTCTGTCTGTCTGTCTGCCGTGGTGCTTATGTTCATTTCATAGATTTATTTGTTGTCAGTATCGTATCGATGTTCTTTGCTTTCCTTGTGGCGGGTATCGTAGAGTTCTATCCTTAGAACATCGGGACCGTCAACGGTTCGTTGGTCCAATAATTTGATTTGAACTGCTCGCGCCATCTGTGGAGCAGCTTCAGATATAATACACACAACCAAAGAGAACATAACGTTGACTATACTTATTTCTATATTTTTTTATACTTAAACTTTCTGATGTTTCCCTATACGCTACAACGCTATAAATTCGAATGTATTTTACAATATAATGCAACATTCAGCGCGATAGCTTAGAATAGGCAAAGAGATAACGATAAACCCTCAGTCGAGGAATTCCTGGAGCTCTCTCGGACCTCCCTTTTGTCGCACAGTTCCGCGGCCCGAAATCTTCGTGCCTAACACCCTCGTATCTTTCGTTTTGGCGGGCCTTTGCCTTTGTGCTTTAGGCGACTCCTACTCCTATGCTTATGCTCACTCTTGCGCAAGAAAAACCAGCCCATGAAAACAACGTCTAGTTTTGGATGACTCTATTTTTTCCATTGGTCAAGAAAGGAAGTCGGGATCGAAAGCTAGAAAAAGATTCGCGAAAACCGGCAGAAACTATTTTAGAACCGTGAAGCGAGCAGAACGTTTCAGCGTTCAACGGGCACACTCAAACTCGCCGATGTCCCCAAATCTCACTATACAGCTGCGTAATACCCCTATACGAGAAGAGACTGTGCTGCCAAAGCTGTCGATCGATTTTCGAGAGTTACGATCGAACGACGTTTATTGCATATTGTGTTCTATCTTATGTAGTTACGTACGCACTACGCACTTGTCAGTTATTACATGAAATCTATTATTGGCAGTTTGATATTTGAACCAGCGAGTCGATGTAATTCGTATTCTTGTGTACTTGAAATTTTTAAGCCTACATACTTGGAAATATTTATTCCAACAGTTTCCTCATTAAGTAGCTTTTGTATCGTGGCGAACTGTCCCAGGCGCAAGGTTCGTTAGAAGCTATCTTCACGGGGATGCAATGAACGATCAAAGGTACGTTTAGAAAAATATTGACAACAGTGTTGTGTATGGTTACAGTGAATGTCACCGCACACGCATTTGTGTTGCGAATCTTAACCGTAATTTTTATAACGACACGAGGACCCAAGCAGATTTTAATTTCGTCTCCAGGCACTAGTACCGTGTCTGTTTTGCGGCATTGCGAATTGCGACGCATGTTTCAGAGGGTGTTGAATTTGAATATAAACGAGCTCCGATTCAAGCGCTAAGCATGTTTGGACAATCTGGAAACACGTCCTTCAGTAAGCAAAATTGATGAAACACCATCGATACTTTTTCGATTCTGCTTGTTGTATATTCGTTTTGTTTCGTGTGAAAAGCATCGCCTTTTGTAGGTGGTTTTAATACGGCGCAGCAGACAAGTCCATTCGGGCAGTCCGCATTTGGCAAACCGATCGCTACAACGAGTTTTGGTACCGGGGCTACGCCGGTTTTTGGTAGTAGTAATACTTCTTTCTTCAGTTCGAAGCCTGGAGGATCTACCACGGGTGGCTTGTTTGGTAATACTACAACACCACCTGCGTTTACTCAGCCATCTTTTGCAGGTAACGATGTACACATGTTTCTTTCCTTTGGATAACAATTCTATACGTTCGTCCATAC
>CM052089.1:21318878-21337875 GCA_028453745.1 Agapostemon virescens
CTACTACTACTACTACTACTACTACTACTACTACTACTACTACTACTACTGCATGCACACACACACACACACACACACACACACACACACACACACATTGTTGCATAGAAACGAATAGCAAGATTTCTTTTAGCGTTTTGTTATCCTTTTATTATTGTTGATAATTCAGTCGACACATTCTCCCTTCTACTTACGCTCTATAGGTTTTGGGACAACCAACACAAACACGAATCTATTTGGGAATCAACAAAATGCTGGTACAAATTTGTTTGGAGCAAACACAACAACTTCGGCCTTTGGACAATCCAATAAACCAGCTGGATTCAGCTTTGGTGCATCGTCTGGAACAAATCTGTTTGGACAACCTCAACAGACCGCTCAACAGACCACTCCTTTTGGACAAACGAATAATACCGGAAATACCAATTTGTTTGGAGCAACGCCTGGTAAATATCTAACGTGGATATGTAATAATAATAATAATAACAACAACAATACTAATAATAATGATAATAATAAAAACAACAATAACAATAACAAATGCAACAGAGAAGAAAAGCAATTTTTGTATTTGTCTTCACCAACAAGGTTTCGGCAGTACAAACACCACCAACACCGGTGTTATCGGCACCGTTGTTAAATTTACTCCTGTCATTACAACCGATTCTTTGTCGAAAAATGGAATATCTCAAAGTATATCGGCGAGACACTGTTGTATCGTGGCAATGAAAGAGTACGAGCTAAAATCGTACGAGGAATTGCGTTTCGAGGACTACTCCGTAGGACGGAAAGGTAAAACTCCGCTTAATACGCGGATTACCAAACAAAAGTGAGCAAACGACGGATCAGCTCGCTGCGTCACATCGCATATCCTTTATTTATACGTTTGTTTTTATTATATTCGAACGGTCAGGACCCAGTACAGGAATATTTGGTACACCTGTGCAATCTTCACCTTTTGTCAATGCGGGGGCAGGTACTAGTACCGCAACTACAGGTAGTAAACTATTTCAGTATAAATTGATAATTGTTGCTGGTTTTGCGAACGTTAGCCCTGATAATGCTCCCTTTGTTGCGTTTACATTAGGTTTCGGTGGAATGAGCGGCGGCTTCGGAACCACCACTCAGTCCGGATCGAGCGGTCCGTTCGGAAAAACCATGACAAGCTTCGGAACACCGTCGACCACGACTACGAACAGCTTCACGTTCAGCTCTACTCCGAGCACAAATTTGTTCGGTAGTAGCAATCAGGGTAAACCTTTCGGTAGTGAGTATTTATCATTCGGTTGTTGAAGCACGTTACAACCTCGAACACGATGATGTACGAGCATACCCAACCGAAACCGTTCGAAATCGAAGAAAAACTACTTTTACATAGAAATAATTTTACATCTACAGCAGCCGCACCAACGCCACTCTTCGCAACCAGCAACACTAATCAAACTCCTGGTACAGCTTTCAGTGGTATCAATACAGCTCAGAATACTGGCTTCGGATCTACGTTTGGATCGACACAATCAAATCAGGTACGTAGGAACATGGAATCGGTAAGAAATAGATGTAATTCGATTCATTCATCGCAAATTACCTACCTACAATATTTGAAATTCTGTTTTTTT
Source organism: Agapostemon virescens (assembly GCA_028453745.1). NCBI lineage: Eukaryota > Metazoa > Arthropoda > Insecta > Hymenoptera > Halictidae > Agapostemon > Agapostemon virescens. The sequence goes on from CM052089.1 coordinate 21,320,498, forward strand.
ATTTGTCATACATAGAGTATCGGTTTATTTAACCAAAACAAATCGGCTTTCAATGTGCCGTCCACATCCTCCAGTACTGCTTTCACCGGTTTTGGTCAAATACCTTCTGGTAATGCAGGCTCACCTTTATTCGGCACAAAAACGACTGGAACAACAGGTTTCGGAACAACACCCACTTTCGGTGCGGCTACAGCATCGACTTTTGGAACTACAACAGGTTTCACTGCTGGTCAAAACTCTGGTACTTCATTGTTTAATACATGTTTTAAACCTGCAGGACAGACGTCTGGATTCTCTTTTGGTTCAACTTCCACACCTTCGACCGGACTGGGTAAGCGCGTAAATCGTACGACAAGCTATAGAACGAATACTTGATAATTTTCATAATTTTTCAACGATTTGGTACTCTCTCTCTCTTTCTCTCTCTTTGTCAACAGGTACGAATACTGGTTTAACTCTGGGTAGCGGTTCTACTTTATTCGGACAGCAGAAACCAGGCGGTCTGTTCGGTAATACCGGAAACAATACAACATTTAATCCCACCTCGTCGTTTGGATCGTCAACTTTTGGAACTAATTCAAACATGGGAACTGGCATGGGAATGGGTTTACTCGGTACTGGGTACGATCGAATTTATTCATTGGTGTTCTCATACGGCTCGACGAGTCTAAACCCCGTTGTTCGCCTCACGGTAGTGTTTTTCGAATTGTAGTGCCTCGAACAACCAGACTAGGAGCTCCGGGACCGTGCCAGTGCATCAACAAATTTTGGCTTTGGTGTCCGCACCGTTTGGGGACTCGCCGTTATTAAAGAACCTTTTACCGGTAAGCGTAGATTGCTCGAATCTTTCCCCATGTACAATACGTAGAAGTTATCAACCAATTTACGACAACGATACGTGATGCATATTTTTAGGCTTCTGGAAAAACCGAGGAGTTATTGAAACCTGCCAATACGCCTTCGAAAATATCGCATGGCATGCAGTACAAGATTACGGTGGATAACAAATCTCCGAAAATCAAAGCTAAAGTGGTTACTCCTGCACAATTGTCAAAGGTGACTGTTGAATCGAAATAATACGAGTGTTGCCGGTTCGATGGAAATAACATATGTCAGTGTAACACGGAATGATAGCTCTAAGAATTCTTTTTCTAGAAATCGATGTTCGAGGGCCTCGAGGAGGAGGATCCGCTCTCGGAAGCATTCCAGCCCCGGCCGAACGCAAAGCGTTTAGTATTACGCCCGAAATCTATGAGTAATTCGATCATGTCGTCGCCGGTAGAACATTCGCAAACCATAGGAAGAAATTCGCAGTCCGCGGAAAAAGGAGAGGGTAAAATGACGAATGGGACGGATACTTCGGCCGATAATGTAACTATCGAGACCACAGACAAAGAAAACCATAGTCAAGAGACTAATCGGCAAACAACGAACGATCTAAGATCGCCCATAACTTGGTACATTCGCTATCTCGTATATATCGTGCTGTGCATTTTCTCTAACGGAAAGCACCATCGAGTGTGCCGTAACACCTATGCCATATTCTTGTGTCCCGTAGGTTAAAGACTAGCCTTCCGCGGAACTCTACGACAAAACATTCGGATGAAGAATCATTCGATGGACAGCGTTCGCCGTATTCGACGTTGAACGCGTCTCCCGAGGAAGCAATAAATAATACCGTATCCGAATTACGGCCATACGCTGCTGTCAACTCGCCGAAGCAAGTACACGCAGAAGTTACCAATGCCGTGGACACGTCGGCAGAGAATTCCTCGGTGGCCGATCAATCGTGTACGGACAATGCTGGTACCAACTCAGACCTAACTCAAGATTTCTAATTCTTTCTCTCCCTCTCTCCCTCTCTGTCTGTCTGTCTGCCGGGTTTATTTACTTTGATATGGTCTGTTTTTTAATTATTGTTATAGATTCGAGTCAAGAATTGGACGATAGTTCCTTTTGGACGTTACAAGCGCCGAATTGGAAAATGAATGCAGCAAAAGTGATACTGAAACGTGCAGGCTATTATACTATACCGGCGTTGGACAAATTGGACGATTATGTTGTCGGAGAAACTTGCATCGTTCCGGATTTTATGGTTGGGCGGAAGGGTTATGGAAACGTATACTTTCCCGACTCGTTCGACATCTATGGTCTGAATTTGGATGAAATTGGTACGTTAACGCACGACTGTGTGACGATTCACTGACGAAAACTGATACTTCCGTTCGGTTTTTAGTACATTTTCGACACAAGGAGGTTATCATTTATCCGGATGACGAGAAAAAACCACCGGTCGGTAAGGGATTAAATCGTAAAGCGCAAGTGACTTTGGACAGAGTATGGCCACACGATAAATCACTGCACAAACCCATAATCGATCCTCATCGATTGGCTGCAATGGATTACGAAGAAAAATTACGTAGAGTATCCGCAAAACACGACACCAGATTTCTCGAGTATCGTCCGGAAACTGGTTCTTGGGTTTTCAAGGTAATGAAAAAATAAAACACTTTACACGCGCACTATATTTTATACGCGTACCTTACAGCTGGTTGCACTTTCCCTTTAGGTCAATCATTTTTCAAAATACGGTTTAAGCGATTCGGACGAGGACGACAGTAACAACGTGCCTTCGGCGAACGATCCGAAAAGATTGAAATTGTCCACCGCGTCTCAGCAAAAAGCTTTAACCAAATTGGCAAAGTCTAACTACTTTAGTAATTCGGTAAGATTGCTCAATATTCGCACAACCTAAGCCCCCAGACCTAATCAACACTTTCTGTTTTAAAGGAGGTCAGAGCAACCGAGTACAATCTGAAACAATCGGAACAGACGATTAACGGAGTGACCAACGATTCGAAAATTTACGACGCAAAGTTTTTCAAAAGATCAACGGTTCTCGGAAGAAATTCAAGCAGCGGTAACAAAGAATCGATCATTTTATTTCTATACAATAGAAATAGGTATCTGTTTTCTATTTTTTTTCTTTTTTTTTTCTTTAGAGGACTATCACCATCGCAATAAACAATCACCGATTAGCCCTACAGGCGACAATGCTCGTATTTTGGGCACGGACAGTCACAAGTTGCAGCTGATGAAAGCCAGTTTCTTCGATGGTAGCGACGAAGAAATGAACGAAATCTACGAGCAAGGTATGATCATCGTTTCTATCTTACTGGTGCAGTGTAACGTAGCGTACCGTATATTCACTACAACTTATATATTTTACGTAGTTTTCTTAAAAGCGACTCTTCTCTCTGTGTATCGTAGATTCGAATCGTGCCTTACTTCTTTCTGGTCAGAAAAGTTCGGTCGTACGATGTTATGTCGATACCGTTGAATCCGTAGACGAGGATCAGAGGCGAAACATGACTTACAGCCCTATACTGCGATCAAATTTGTCGATTCATCGTACACCACCTATCGTCCACGACGAACCGATACTTTCGAAAGCAGGTAACCGTATACTCGGAAAATGTTTTTCCTTGTTTGATACTGAATCGAAATCGTCGACAGATATAGTTGCCACAATGTCGTCCATCTATGGAAGAAATTTCCCGGATCCGATCGTAATTCCTGTAACTGCGATTCTTAAATCGCACTCGGAAGTGATACCGCTGTCGAAGTCCATTATAAACAAGTTACAGGCTCGGTGTGTTGCCGATGCTGGTAGGTAGAGGACACGTTTTCACCCGACATCGACATAATATTTCATAATATTTTCTATACCCACACGATCATTAGGCATACAAATGGGAAGAATGTTTCGACCAAGTTGGGGACGTGGTTTAACGCTGCTCACGTTGAGCACGCGAAGTCAAGCCGATGACGTACCGCTTCATAGTTCGTTCGAACAGATTGGTTCGTACGTGAACGGTCGCCTTCCGGAAGACACGTCGTCCGTTACGATCGTTCAAAGGATACAAATTTTGGGTGGCGTTGGCGGCGGCGGTGGCGGTGGAGGTGGCGGTGGCGGTAGCGGCGGTGGCGGTAGCGGTGGCAGTGTCAGCGGCGGCGGCAACGGTAACGAGATCGACGAGGATCGCGTCGAAGCATTCGAGGTAAGGGGAACGTTTCTCGACTCCGAACGTGCCAAGACTTTGAAATTCAATTGTTCCGCGCTTCAGAGAAGCATAGAAGGTCACCTCAAGATTCAATTGCCGCACCGTATAATGGATCAGGAGGGCGATTGTCCCATCTTCGACGTGGATACCGACCTTAGTAAAGCGAGCATGGCTTTACACGCGCACTGCAGTTTAGCCGAAGAATTTGCCGAACAGTTTTCCGCTGACAGTTCTGCCGCTTACATCGCTAACGTTTGGCAACTCTGTGTGGCTCTGTGGGGAACTCTGCCCGACGTGAATGTAGTTACCGGTACGTACATACGACCGCAATATCACTTTCCCATTTCCTTGCGTTACGTTACTTGGTCGTTTCGTTATAGAAGCGTTTCATCGTTTCAGCAAATCCAACCGATCACAATATCGTGGTGGCTCGTCGGGAAGCCATAGGCGACTGGTTAAAGAGCGTTATACAAAAGACGGTGGTCGAAGGAGATTCACAAACAACGACCAGCAGCAACGAGAAGAAGATACTGGACTTGCTATCCGGTGTGTAAACATTCTATACATAGATGCGTATATGTACAATAACTTGTATAACAGGATCATCTTGTTCTCGAGAAGCTTCCGAATTACAAGGGGCTTGTGAAGTCGCGCGTGAAGCAGGCGACCATTGTCTGGCACTGCTGATGGCACAATTACGCAGTGGCATGCCCACAAAAGCTTTGACAAAACAGCAAATCGCGTTATGGCAAGACTCTGGCGTTGACGAAAACATACCGACGGACCGATTGAAACTGTTCGCTTTAGTGGCAGGCGAACCGCTGGTGTCCAGTAAGCACGGTCTCATCAACGTTTGCGAGGATCTTGATTGGAAAAGAGCGTTAGCCGTTCATCTGTGGTGAGCGCGCGTGTTACCGTGTTCGAGACAATAGCTGTTTGTTTGATTTTTGCGTCTGACACGGTCGTCGATTCGTTTCTCGTTGTGTTGCAGGTATTTCTCGTCTCCGGTCGCCTCCATCAGGGACACGTTGGAGCTTTACGAATCTTCGTTCAACGCGAGCAAAGCAACGTATGCTTATGCCGCGGCACCTATACCCGAATATCGGGGCACCGCCGATTACGAGTTTGAGGTAAACAACGGACAGCCTATATACGATCTGTGCTATCACCTACTCAAATTATTCTGTATCGGCAATCACAAGTTGGGAGAACTTTTGAATCCTGCTACGCATACCGCCGATCCGCTCGATTACAGGCTCAGGTGACTAACGACGAACTCGCACAATATTTTCATTTATAACGATTCGATTTTGCGAAGCTTTCGAACGTATAAACGACGACGACCACGACCGCGACCGCGACCACGACAACGACCATGACCACGACTATGACCACGAAACTGGCGAAGACAACGACAGAGAATGTTTTTTCGTTTTTGACGAGTATGCTCGATTACAGTTGGCTGATTCAACAAGTACTGCTAGCGTTGGGTTATTCTCATCTGTCGGAACATGTCGCCGCGTTAACGCACATCAACTTTGCCACCCAGTTGGAAGCGTACGGTCTTTGGCATTGGGCCATATTCGTGATGTTGCACTTGAAGGACGCGGGAAAAAGGAAAGCTGCGGTGAAAAATTTGTTGCAACGACACATTGAAATAGACAATATCCCTGATTGCATGGAACGAGAAAGATTTTTACGCGAAGAACTGCGCATACCTTCGATTTGGATTCACGAAGCGAAAGCTGTGAAAAGCTACGTAGCCAAAAGGTTGGTATCGTATCGCAGCACATCGTCTCGCGCACACGAAATTACTGCGGAATCGTTTCAGGTACGGAGAAGCTGCATCTTATTTCATCGAAGCGGAACAGTGGAATACCGCACACGAAATCATTATCGAACACCTCGCCGCTGATGCTATAATAAACGGTACGTATTGTTTGGTCCACAACAGCGTGATTTTTACCTGTATCCGATCTATCCGATGTGCCCATCGACGGTACGATTGAATTTTCAGAAAACTACGAGTATCTACGCGATTTGTTGAGTCCGTTGATTCCTCCGGAATGTAGCAGTGCCGTAAGTGGTTGGTCTTATCAAGGAGATTTACTATGGGAATATATGGAGATAACTATGGACATCGAATCGTTGTTGCGCGGCGCCGATCCCCGTGATATCAGTTACAAACTGGAACTGTTGAAACCGCGATTAACATGTCTTTATCTGAACATTCATCGGTTTCCTTGTCCAACCGCAAAACATAGGTAGAGATTTCTCATTCCCTTTAGATCGTTTTTCTCGAATATTTTCATATCAAAGAAGCGTATTAATTTTTTCTACGTTTCAATAATATTTCAGGCTCTGTCAAGCTGAAATTGCGAAAAGAGCGTTGCATCTATCTAGAAGTTTGTTGCAAGCAGGCGACAACAAATCATCCGTAATGCTTCAATTGGTCTCGCAGTTACCGTTGCCCGAAGACTACGCCCAACAGGAACTTCGTCCTATCGTGAATATGCGAGTGAACGAGATTATATCACAAGCAGTGTAGTCAATTACAGAGAAAGCACACGACGTAGGGCTCGTCCCCGCTCTGTCTGGCTGTCTTTCTTTTTCTCTCTTTCCCTCTCTCTGTCTCTCTCTTTCTGCCTACCTCTCCTCCCCTTCCTACCCCCCCCCCCTCCCCCCCCCCCCTTTTGCCTTAAAGAAATTTTTTTGTGAATGTTTACTTTTTACAATTGCAACGACAACGACGAATGACAACAGTGACGTGTCAACAACAGTAACCAGCATAATACTAATGGTGGGATTCGCGACGTTAGGAATTAATAACATACGATACGGTTAAGAATAGTAGAGTTGCGACAGTATAACATTAAACATTAATCACGATAAAACGTAAAATACCGAAAATTGATAATTTCTGTAAGTAAGGATATTTGCGTTAAATTGTTACTTTAAATATTCTATATGAATTTTTTAAATAAATAAATGAGATTTGGAAAAGTATCATTGCGAAAAAATGATATACCGATACATAATAGACTCGCAGCGATCGCATTTATAAATCGAAGAATCGATTATTTTATTCGATCTTTGATCCAGTTTCCCTTGAAGGGACATGTCCGATGAAAACGGTAGAAATGGTTGAAAAATGCGAAGAATCCGACGAGTTCCTTGAGTCTATGGAATCTAGGAAAATTCAAGTTTATGCAGCCACAGCTATAGACGCATGTTAAATCAATGATGTCGGGCTTGCGCCCCGTTACAGTTACCCCTATTATGTCGCGTGGCGAAGAGTATCTTGTTCTCACTAGTCGAAACATTTCCTTTCGTCCGACTCGTTCGTCGCTCTGTCGTAGGAAAAAGAGTTTATCTCGATGCTACAGTTCATCTTTGTCTTTGCCTATACAGTTTTCTGTGGTTGTCGCATCTCGAAAAGTTGATCCGCCGGCGCTACCCTCTGGTTCTCTCGCGTTTGCCTCGTCGATTCGAGCCACCCTTCTCCTACTTCCCCGTTTCCCATCGTTGCAGCAACTCCTACCATCGCATAACCGTAGCCTCTGTGCCACGTTCACCCTTTCCATCCTTATTGTCGACGTCGACGCCGACGCCGAGGCCGACACAGATGCCGACGCCGACGCCGACGCCGACGCCGACGTTGACGCCGACGCCGACACGGACGACGACGCTACTACCACCACTGCTACCCGGCGTTGTTACCACCACCACCACCACCACCGCCACCGTCGCCACCTCTGCTAGCTCTGCTACATCCACTACCACCGCGGTAGGCATCGCCACCCCTGTCTCGCCGTCACAAACCTACCAACACCAGTAGGTATTCGTCAACTCGCAACGCTCCCATCCGGACGTCCTTTTAAGGGGTGGTCGCGAGTACGTACTCACACTCGTAGAATAGCGTTACTCCTAAAACGGCCGAATCCACCGACGTAGAGACGTAGTAAGAGTAAAGCTTGCGTGGGCGCGCGCGCGTTCGCTCGCTCGTGCACCGACCAACCAACCATCCGACCGACCAACCAACCGACCAACCAGCCAGCCAGCCAGCCAGCCAGGCAGCCAGGCCACCGAGCCGAGCCGAGCCGAGCCACACTTGGCTCGAACGTAAAGCGACTGGTACACCATCTTTGAACAATTTTCACGAGAAAGTACAAGCAAAACGTATCGAAGACTAGAATTATTATCCTACGCGGACAGTGGGAAACATAGAATCGCAATTACAATCGGTATCGCACTCGCGGTGACACGCGTGTTTCACGTGGAAGTATTTAAATTTTCTATCGGTTTTTTCTTTCTTTCCTTCCTTCTACCGCCGTACGTGTTCCCCTCTTTCGGTTCGCTCCCACTACCCCCTTTTCTCTTTCTCCTTTCCTCTTCAGTTTCTCTCGTATCCCACCCTCGTCGTTCTTCATTCTTTCGGGTTCTCTGCGCGTTACGGTGTGAACATACTTGAGAAATCGCGCGACAAGGTGGTAAACGCTGGTGCAATCGTGAATCCGTAGAGGCAAAATTGTATCGTGAAACCCAACTACCATGCACCATACTCGAGTCCTTCGACAAACCGGATAGAATACTTTTCGAATAGAGAATGATACGATAATACGGATACAAGGCGTGTAACTCTTGAATAGAACTGCAACTGAAATCGAAACTCTAATCTGAATTGTCTTTGCCATTGTCATTGTCATTGCTATTACCATTGCCATTGCCAATGCCAATTCCATTTTCGTTGTCGTTTGAATTGTAATTGTAATTGTAATTGTAATTGTAATTTTAATTTTAACTGTAACTATAACGCCAACGCCGTTTTATCCGATGAGAGGTGGTGGTGGTGGTGGTGGTGGTGGTTGTGGTGTAACGTAAGGTCATTCTTTTTGTTTGCTCGTTGATCATCGGTGGACGGGATCGGCGTATTGTCTTTTCGTGGACCCGTGTCTCGATGCACGATTATTTCAAACAGATTACGTACACGCGCACAATTCGGCCAAGCAATCGCATTTGCGATGATCGAATCGCTGAAAGAGCTTCCGTCTTATCCCGAGAAACGTCCACGGAGGAAGACCGCGCGTTGGAGGTGAATTATTACGTGTCGTCGAGTTGACTCTCCTACCTACGCTTCGCATCCCTTTCGTCGTTGTACGACAACGGGGGGCTGTTCATCGTTGCTGTTACTGTTGTTAACGTTGTTAACGTATCCCTCCTATCGTTACGGTCGTCGTCGTCGTCGTCGTCGTTCAGTGACAATCTTATCGTAAGCGTACGCGTTCGCATTTCTGCAAATTGCAGAATACAGAGTATAGTCTTGAAAAGTCTCGATACGTTTTTCGGAACGTTCAAAGCGGAGCAAAGCTATTTTATTACTGTACTTGTTCCGCTGATAACGGCGTGCTTTTCGTCGAAAAGGAAACAAAACGGATCGAAATAGTGAAAAACGAACAACGATTAAAAAACGATGCGTGAAAACTTGGTACGCGGAAACGCGTAAAAGTGTAGAAGAAACAACAAGGGTTGTAACTGTGTGTTCTACGCGTACGTTTGTCTGATCCGTAAGCGTAGATAGACGTACGCGAACGAGTATTCACGGATAAACAAAGTTCCCTCGAAACAGCGAATTCACGCACGTAACGTTGATTCCCGTATTCCGGCCGATCGATCGGTACTACGAGGGAGCGCTAAGACTGATATTCTTTCCTCGAGAAATCGCCTCGTACCTACGCGAACGCGCGTAGCTTCTTCTTAAAAGATCGACTCCTGTGATTTTCTTCTGCTATCGTTTGGTCCGTATTCGACTGCCGATCGATACAGTCGAAATAATGTTTTTACCCACCGACAAATTCTTCCGCTGCGGTGTGCTATTACTGTTATGGATCAGATCGAGCTACCAACAAGAAGAAGACATACCTCATATCGAGTGAGTACAACCAAACTGCTATTTTGCATTCGACCACGGTTCATTAACCGCTGTACTCTACACGTTACACGCTACACGCTACACGCTATTCGCCTTTACTCTACACTCAACACCCTATACGTATGTATGTACGGCGTTCTATACACGGTACACGATACGCTGTACGCGATACGTTGCACGTTACGCGTTATTCTTATACGGTGAGTCGTGCAACGCGGTATACGTGCAAGTACGCGTGTACACGTACATGCGATGCGGTATACACGTTCGCCTTGCTAGAATCGTTTTGCTAAAGAGATGCGAGGACTGGTTTCGATCTTTCCGTGAAAAGGGCGTGGATAGACTGGATCGTGCGAGAAATTCGGCATGCGGTTAACACGCGATCGAATCGAATCGAATCGAACGAAACGACCCAAGTTTTACACGAGATCCGATCGCGAACGTTTCGTCGACGTTCGCGCGAGGCTGTTAAAATTTCAGAAATGTAAGAGAAACAGAGTGGCGGCCGTATCGGTTACTGTGCCTACAAACGTGCACCTTCCGAAATTTCAACCGATCGCAATCGCAAACACCGTACGCGTGCACGATACATCTTGTTCTTTTCTTTATTTCTTTGTACCTACGTAGGTAGGTAGGTAGATAGATAGGTAGGTAGGTAGGTAGTTAGGTAGGTAGGTAGGTAGGTAGGTAGGTAGGTAGGTAGGTAGGTAGGCAGGCAGGCAGACAGGCGGGTGGGAGGGGCACCAAAGACTTAAATCGCACACGTATGTGCACGAAACTGCGCTATCGGACGTCGAGACGCCCGGTATTTACGTGTTTCTTTGCACATTATACCATATCGTTGCTTCGGTGAAAAGAAAGGAAAGAAACTGCAACGAAACACGGTTTTCACGATTTCAATCTGTCGAAGAACGTTGGCAAGAATGGAAAGAACGCAGGCGCGTGTTCCAAGTTATGCGTACGTATACAGTCGATTAACGAGGATCAGAGATATCGGCGTGTGAGTGCGTGCGTGCGCACGTGCTCCTGCATGTACATGCGAAGGCGTCAATGATGCTCATTTACAACTACAGCTACAACTGCAACTACAACTACAACTACAAGTACAACTACAACTACAACTACAACTACCACTACAACCACAACTACGCGATGCGGCGCGGCACGACACGACACGACACGACACAAAACGGCACGATTTGTACAAATAGAGAAACAAGCGATACAGTTGACTTCGTCGCAATCACCGACATCGATTCTACCGGTTCGATATCGCGCATTACGCCATTGAAAGGTAATTCGTACAGGTTGTATATCGTTCACACGTACGCGGAAGGAGGCGCATACGACGCGTTAATTGCAAATTATCCTTTTACGCAACTTTGGAAAAGATAAGAATCTTTGCAAGTTGTCTGTCGTAGACAAGGATACGAATCGAACAAACGTTTTCGCACAAGCGGTGTTCTAACGCTTTGTTTTAATTTTCAGAGTGAAAAATTGGGCCTTGAAGTTTGGCGTGGATTTGTGGGAGTTTGGCAAACAGGTGACGAAAATGAGCGAAATACAGAGGGTAAGAAGAGTATAATCGGTTCGCCGATCGCTTATAATACGATTCAACGTTCGAATCGTTTCGTTTGATTTTCTTTTTTTCCTCGATTAGAAGTACCATGACATGGAAGCCGAAGTTGTAAAGAAGGACGGCGTGGTGTTGGTGCGAGAAATGGCAGCCGAAGTGAAAAACATGTTGGATTTCAAGATGAACGCTGTGATGGTAAGAGAAATGTTTGCGTTCGGAAGTATTCGCGATATACGCATACTACGCGAGAACCCTTGTCCGAATTGTACAGAGATTGGTGGAGAGTGCCGAACAGGCTGCCGTGTCCGCTCCCAGGGATGGAAACGGATCACCGAAATATTATTCGTCGCAACGCATCGATATGTATTCGGCGGATGGGAAATCATCGACGGCCGGTCAGGACGGTTTTCTCCTCTCGAGTCGTCACTTTGATCAACTGCCGGTGAACGTTACGCTCTCGACGGTCTTGTTGCCTGCCGGAATTCAAGACGGTAATAGCACCGGTGGCGGGGTGCGATGGCATATTCGCAGCGAGAATTCTTTTGTGCTGCTGCTTTCTTTCTAGCTATTTTTGTTGGTTCAGATCGCGAGGTAACCGCGGGCATCCAGTGGAGCGAATACTTGGATTTGTTGTTTGTCAATAACTACGAGAGCGATCCTTCGCTTTCCTGGCAATACTACGGCGCAACTTCCGGATTCCTACGACGTTTCCCCGGTACGTTATCTTGTTTTTTCCATCGTATTATTTTCCCCGCTAAAATGTACCGTCTAATTTTTCTCTGTGTATGCGTGTGTCACGCAGCATTCTCTTGGCCCCCGACGGTGGACCGAGGATCCGGCTCCCGGAGAAACGGAAATCGTCCAGTTCGAAATGTCTACGATTTCCGAATATCGAATTGGTTCGTCGGAGCTGCGAACAGTCCGAAAGATTTGGCGATTCTAGTCGACATCGAATGTTACGCGTCTGAACGGAACAAACGGTTGACCATAAACACCGTGAAAACTATCCTCGACACGCTGGGCCCGAACGATTACGCGAACGTTTATCGTTACGGCGATTCCGCCGAAGAGATCGTTCAGTGTTTCAAGGACAGTTTGGTGCAAGCATCTCCGGAGAACTTGCAAGAACTGAAAGTAGCCGCGAGCGCGCTGAAACACGAGGAAATGCCGACAAACATATCGGCTGCTCTCGGAACCGTCTTTGAGATTCTTCACAGATACAATAGAACCGGACAAGGAAGTCAATGTAACCAGGCCATTATGTTGATTACCGTGGACAACTCTGGATTACCTACGGACGTGATCAAACGATACAATTGGCCTCACATGCCTGTTCGTATCTTTACGTATCTCATAGGGGGTGACAAGAGTCCGGAACTGCACGATACCGCTTGCGCGAACAAAGGTACGACATGCACACATGCGCGCGCTTGCTCGCTCGCTCGCGCGCGCATCATCTTCCATGCTCTGCCATCGCGAGACGCGTTTGCAACCGTATCGCACACCACCGCCGATCATGACGACGGCGACGATAGTAATAATTTCGTTTTACAGGATTTTACGCGAGGATCACCGAAACGGAGGAAATCAAGAGTAAAGTTTTCGAGTACGTAAAAGTTCTTGCTCGTCCTATGGTACTCTACCAACACGATCATCCTATTCATTGGAGTCCGGTGTACGTCGGTGGAAAGGTATATTTATATTTATATATGTATATACACACGCGTGAACGTATTAAACCGTTTCTTTCGTCGTTATGTTTACAGAGTGGTAGATACGGCAAAGAAGACGACGGGCAGCTAATGACGTCGGTCACTGCACCGATTTTAGATCGTCGAAACTACACGGTAATACCCTGTTTGCCCGTTGGTTCGTTTCATTCGTTCCCCTATCTCGTTCTAATTTTCCATATCATTCTGTCCGTCCGTCCGTCCGTCCGTCCGTCTATCTATCTATGTATTTATCTATCTATCTATCTATTTATCTATCTACCCATCTATCTATCCATCTACCTATCTCTCTCTCTCTCTGTCTGTCTGTCTCTCGCAGGTGAAGACGGCCAATCTGTTGGGTATCGTGGGAACGGATGTACCCGTGGAAGAGATCCAAAAGCTCGTTCCTCCTTACAAGGTATGCGGTCGACGTAGAGTACAAAACTACAACTCCCGTAACCGTCGAAATGAAACTATACATTTTCCGTCACGATTTCTAGTTGGGCGTCAACGGATATTCTTTCATCGTCGACAACAACGGTAGGGTTTTATACCATCCAGATTTGCGGCCATTGGTGAGTATGTTTCAACAAGATGTTTCGCAGCATCAACGATCAACTTAACTGTTAACTGTGTATAAGTGTGTATGTTTTCTGATCGACGCAGCCTATCAATATAGACGTGAGTAACAAATTGGAATATCGAATGGTGATAACATTGTAAGACAAGAAAAACAAATGTTGGAATAATTCTTGTTTGTTCGCAGTACGAGGATACGTTGAAACCTACATACGTTAGCGTAGATTTGTCGGAAGTCGAACTCGCCGAGTACGACGGTCCGTCGCATCCGTTGAACAATTCCCTTCTTCTCGATGTAAATTTCCATTCTTTATTATTTTTACTAATATTGTTATTGTTGTCGTCGTCGTCGTCGTAATAGTAGTAGTAGTAGTAGTAGTAGTACTTGTTGTAATTATTATTTTTCTTGTTCTTGTCATTATTATTATAGTTATTATTTTTCTTCATGTTTTTATTAATGAAATCATTATTATTTATCTGATTATTATTATGGTTGTTGTTATTATTTTATTGTTGCTTCATTGATGTTACTATTATTCTTATTATTATTATTGCTATTACTGTCGTCGTCGTCGTCGTCGTTGTATTTACGCGGTAACGCATGATTGTCTATGCACAAACTATTTTGACGATGTCAATCATCCAATACGCTCGTTCCGTTTTTTTTTCTTTTCAGTTGAGGCACGACATGATCGATCAAAAGGAAGGAGAGACCGATTTCGCGATCAAGATTCATTACGACGACATGGTGAGTAACAAGTTTGTTGGTACGTGATCGCACATTGGTCATTCGAGTAGACACCTGTTATTTAACGCAAACACGTTTCCGTTTTCTGTTTTCTGTTTTCGGTTTTCTGTTTTCCGTTGTCTATGCACGCGCACAGAGAAGGGTTACCATTAGACGTCACAATTACTTTTACAAGTCGATCGAAGGTACGCCGTTTTCGTTGGGACTAGCATTGCCCGACGGTTACGGTATGTTTGAACTATTGGCCGAACAGGAAATCAAGCATGCCATAATAAACGGTGAGTTTTTCGACGATGGTCGTGGATCGGAGAGTGGGATCGGTGTGCGTACGCGCTATTAAATCGCCACTTTGGCTCGAATCGTATAAGACTAGCACATTCGCGTTCACGCCCACGCTTACATCCACGCCCACGCGCTCGTACGACGATGCAAAAGACAAGTGTGGCCCCCCTTTATCGTTAGCGGGGGAAGAAAATATATAGACATATATGACACTACTTTTCCCGTTTCAGTGACCGATTACTTCAAGGGAACCAATTGGAAAGTTCATCCCGATTGGGTGTATTGCGAATACAATTCGGCCTCTGAGAAATGGTTCTCCACCTCGGAGGAACGCGTTGTGTATTTTCTGTCGCGAGCGCAAAATCCGGGGTGGAAATGGATGTCCTTGAGACCAAGGAGTCCAAGCTCGCACCATAAGCAAGCGAGCAAGCCCGACAAAAATTCCTATTACTGTAAGTATCACCACTCGACGAAGGGGGGTACGTCAGAGACATGTTGTATATATGCAATTTATTTGTTCAGGTGATAAAACGTTAGTGCAGTCTCTGGTTTTGGATGCGTTGGTTACCGATGGCTTCGATAAAAGAGGTCCGATGCATAAAGAGGAAAATCAAAGGTAAGTCGGTAGAAGCGTGTGAAACGCGGATGCATGTCCGTCACCCGTCGACACCGATAGTGGAAATATGGACAATAATGCACTGCAATGCACAAGCACGCGGTTCTCTCACGCACCGATTATCGAATAACGTATTCTCTATTGGATATCGTAAAACCGTTGTTGCCTCTACTACTTTCCCTCGCCGTTGTCTCGCATAGACGTGTCGCGAAATCGTGGATAATCGTCTCGTGGATTTCCACAAACAAAGGGAATCAAATAGTCTCGAGATCGATCAAACGATCCAACGATCCAACGATCCAACGAAAACACCGAAGCAAAAGGAATAGAAACGAGCGGAAAATCTCGAGATAACCGATAACGTCGAGGAGTTGGTAACCGAACGAACAGCAAACGATACAGAACACTGAACACGAAACACAGAATACAGAATACAGAATACAAAATACAAGTAAACAAAATACAAGTAAACAAAATTAAATTAAGCTAAACTATAAACCAAACCATAAACTGAACTACAAAGTGAACGTTAACCAAACCAACAAAGTAAACTAAACGAAACTAAAGTGAACTGAAAATTTTGTTGCAAATAAAACAGGTAAAAACACTGCAAGATCGTTGAGAGAGAGAGAGAGAGAGAGAGATACACGTGGCATACACAGGTACTTGGATAGATCGAGGGTAACCGCGACACGTACTATGCACAACGGCTAATCTCTTTCATTTACAATGTTATCTTTTATTGCATACTTTTTATTACATTTTATATTGTGTGTCT
Source organism: Agapostemon virescens (assembly GCA_028453745.1). NCBI lineage: Eukaryota > Metazoa > Arthropoda > Insecta > Hymenoptera > Halictidae > Agapostemon > Agapostemon virescens. The sequence goes on from CM052089.1 coordinate 21,336,782, forward strand.
CCATCGCTAGCCCTATTGCCATACTGATGGCTCTTCTGCACAGGTAATCCATTATGCACAATTATTCGTATAAGCGCACTCGTCGATATTTTGCACGGTGATTCTTTTCACATGCAGTATACTCGTATATACCTATGCGTACATGCAAAATCGACTTTTTCCTAACCCAAACCCAACACCCAGTCTCTCTTTCTTCCCCTTCCCTCTCCTCCTCCTCCTCCTGATTGCTGTTTTCGATTTCCTGATCGACTGTGTGTCTGTGGATGATCGAAACAGTGACGTTCGCGGAATTATAGAATTTCGGCAAATATTTCATTATACAGGATTTTTTACACGCAATCCAAGCGCGCGTGTTATACGTACAATAGTATTTCCATACCATTGTACGTGTACTCGTGGCGGTGGCGGCAACGATACATTTTTTTCGGTTCTCTGTGTTCTCGACATCTAACTCTATACGATACGTACTAATCGTTTAGGTTTTCGCGTCTCGTTCTAATCGATTTGAAAATTTACAGTCAAGGAAAAGGCAGATTCGGCGTGACCAGGAGTTTCATCGCAACCAGAAGCGGCCTATTCCGTTGGCACGAGCATCAACAAAGCAGCAAACAGTCCACCGAAGAACCGTAACTATTAAACAATTTTTGTGGAGCGCGTAGCCGTCCAAATTATTCTTTACAGACTTTACAGACGGTTCCTTACAGACCGTTCGCCGAGAAATATGCGAGAGCCATGGATTCCTCTTGGTACAAACGCGCCGTCGATCAACATTCGATAGAACCGGAAAGTTTCGTTTTCAGCGTGCCGTTCGATGCCGGTAAGCTCGAGCAGAACAAAAAGCGCATAGACCGCCGAATTGCGAATGCGAATAATATTTCCATTTTTCTCAGCCGATAGCCCAAATCCTTTGGTCACTGCTACGCACGCGATATTTATGGGAAAAGGACACAAGGCACCAGCCGCAGTCGTTGGTCTCCAATTCCAGCATTCGTCATTGGCGTCTCATTTCGTCAACATCACCTCTTCGGTATCGTACTGGAATTGGAGTTGTAGTAGTAGTAGTAGTAGTAGTAGTAGTAGTAGTAGTAGTAGTA
>CM052090.1:0-41395 GCA_028453745.1 Agapostemon virescens
ATCTTGGAAATTTGCGCGTTAGGATCTTTGCTGCAAGCAATCAAGATTATGTACGAGTCTGGGTTGGAGAGGCAGAGAGAGAGAGAGAGAGCGATAACGTTTATATACTCTTTAGATAGAGATAGAGAGAGAGAGAGAGAGAGAGAAGATCGAAATGCGTAACAACGAGAGAGTTCGATTAACCACCGATGAGTATCATCGGTCTGTTCTCCATCTTGGACAGATTGAACATTCCTGAAACACATATATTACCTCGAATAGGATCATAGAAACGTTATCGCTGCTTCGTAAATCGTTTTTTCATGTTTCCCGAGACGATACGATCTAACCGATGATGATTAAACGTACCAGCATGTTGCTTTTTCTTTCGTCGCACCGCGACACCGATCATCTCCTTTAAATTTTCGTCGGACGTTCCGTTCCGCAAGGCGTCGCGTAGAGAGACTTCTCCTTTTCCTTCGAACAAGCAAACTTTTAAGTTTCCATCCGCTGTTATTCTCAATCGATTGCACGAACTGCAAAAGTGTTTGCTCATCGACGTAATAAATCCGATCTGTCCTGCGAATCCGGGAACGTGATAAGCTTTCGACGTATCGTTGTACTCGTTTGGAAGACGTCGTAAGTCAGGATACACGTTCCTTATCATGTTCTTCATACACTCGAAGGATACCATTTTATTTTCGTTCCATTTGTTCCCTTGGAAAGGCATGTATTCGATGAAACGTACGTCGATCGGACGACTTTTCGTTAAATCAACAAAACTGACCAACTCGTCGTCGTTGAATCCATTCATTACCACGCAGTTCACCTGTGAACAGCATATGTACATGCATACATATACATACATACATACATACACAAATGCATAAAGTTTTATCATTTTCTGACCTTGACAGGATTATAGCCCAACTGAATGGCCAAGTCTATCGCGGCTATGACTCTGGACCAACCTTTCCTACGTGTGAACTGTTCGAAACGATCTTCCCTTAACGTGTCCAGAGAAATATTTATCGCATCTAGCCCGGCTCGTTGAAGAGACGGCAATTGACGCGTCAAAGATAAACCGTTGGTAGTAATTGCAACCTGCTTCAAACCAGGCAATTCTTTCAAGCCAGCTACAATGATAATCAAAATTCTTCGTTCGATGTATGCGCTCGCGTACACGTTCAAATGGAGAAAAAAAAAAAAAAAAAAGATTCCACTATTTACCAATAATATCGACGATATCTTTCCTAACCGTTGGTTCGCCACCTGTTAAACGTATTTTACGCACACCTTCCTCCACGAATAAACTTGCTATTTTAATTATTTCTTCTGTCTTCAAAATACCATCGTTCCTGGTCAATGTAACGCCTTCCGCTGGCATGCAGTACAAACCTACGACATGCTTTATATAATTATCGTGTCCTGTGAGATAGTTACAGAACTTTACTTACATCGAAGATTGCAACGCTCGGTGACAGAAATGCGTAAATAAGTGTGATGCCGTCCGAATGAATCTGTAAGTCTGTCATTGTAATCGGTTTTATTCAACAATTGTCTGATTTGCTGTACCTGTAATGACAGTTTCTTAAAAAAAAAAAAAAAGAAAAGAAGAAAACCATGAATTCAACGAATACGACAAACAACTTACCCTGGAATGCGTACCACCGACGAGGATCTTTTCGATAGTGTTAATTTTACGAAACATTACGACTTGCGACGAGTCATCGAATACTCGTCCACTCGGAGATGACTTTATTCGAACTATACTGTACGTTGCGACAACGATCCATACCCCGAAACAATCGAGATAACCGCGTTCTTTTCCTTCTTTTTGTCGTCCTTAATGCCAATCAACAAACCCAATGATGGGTGTCAGTAAGTACTCCTCCTACCTCTTGTTGCACGTGACCACACGTGAACGTATAATATAGCGCGCGCGCGCGGTACGGTACTATGCATCGTTCTAGTCAATGACGATGGGAGGGAAATTCAAATATAAAACGTAAGGCTAGTGTGTAAAGTAGAACTGGTATTGCATAAATTATGTATTCTATTATTATTGAACGTATCACACAATGACGAAGATGATGAACGCTAATCGTTTGATTGTCCAACTTGTACTTCTTTAATTTGTATATAATATGTCGTATACTGGTTTTGGAAGATAATCGCTGCACAAAGCCTGTATCCTCTCTTTGCGGGAAACTGGTGTGTACCTTCTCATCGGGAAAGTTTTTATTATACCATCCGTTAAAGCTCTAGTTACTGGCGTTAAATCCGCTTCTGGACCTTGAGTATATTTCTCGAGGGCCAACATTTCTTTCTGAAATAGTTCTTGACCGTATTCCTTGCGAGTCTGAGGAACCAGCTGTGTCCACATTTCTCTTGCTTGTTCGAGCAGGGCAGTGTTATCTTTCAACCATGCGTTTCCCGACACGTACTCGCCGGTTTCGATAATTACCACGTCTACGCCCCATCTTCTCATCTCCATTCTAAGACAGGTTCCCCATGCGTCGACTGCGGCCTATTTAAAAAAAAGAAAAGAAAAAAGTAAATTATACGTTTCGCCGAGCAAACTACTCTTCTCGTTATATTGGAAAATTATTTACCTTGACTGCACAGTAAATCCCTCGAACTGGACTGGGAATACGAGCCAAAAGACTGCTGACTAATACAACGCGACCCTTCGATCTTCTGATTAGCGGTAGAAAAACCTTGAACGAAAAAGCAAAAGTATTCTTTTTCTTTATTTCTTTCCATGCCAAACTATATATATTTTTCTGTTGGAAATTACCTGAGTTAATCGAGCAAGACCGATGAAATTAATATCTACGCTGCGTTTTAATACGGAAGGAGGCACCCATTCGCATTCGCCCAGAGTTACCCAAGCTGCCGCGTGTACCAATGCCCACAAACCTAATGCGATCGAACGGTGAGGTAAAGTGTTGTATATATTTTCTTTTTTGTGCTTTTTTTTTGAGAAACAATTTGTTTTACAAACCTGGCGCACCGTCTGGTAAATTTTCATTCACGTAAAGAAACGTTGAATGGATATCGTGTTCATTGGTGATGTCTAACTGTAATACGTGTAATCTGCCAGAAGTTTCCTCTTTCAATTTCTGCATCGTTTCATCGTTCTCCGCTTTATTACCGAATCCGGCAAACACTGTAAATCCCTTAAAAAAACGTATGGTGTAAGTACAAACGAATACCATTGGAGATGATGTGCGCACAATTAAGCTTACCAATTCGTCTAATTGTTTGCTCAGAGTGTATCCTACTCTGGAATCACAACCGGTAACGAGAATGGCTTTTCCAGCTGCGGTTACCTGCGCAATAAACGTGTCGTGTGGTAGAAACATTGCGTGGGCTTGGTACGTTATAATGTTTAAAGACTTTCAGCGACGTACCTTCAAGTTATGATAAAACAATGTAGATCCTACAGATATAACCAGTAGTAAGAGAAACAACACGAAACTTGATGTTTGCGATATACCTAGTGTATTCAATATAGTTGCTAAGATAACTGCAACTGCGTGTGAAAATGCAATTGGAAGAAAACATCTTTCCGCTAATTCCCATGTTTGGCTGTCGTCTGGTTCTTTGTTTCCACTCGGTAAAGGCATTTCTCACAACGATTCGAGCTTTATTCGATTTTTATATCATAAATGTAGTCACTTCCATTCGAATGGGATTTGCTAAGATCCCTAACTGGGCTACTCCGAGCTAACTTTAAAACAACGTCCAGTCTCATTGATCTATATTTAACCACTCACAGTGCTGTGTCTTAATCTCGGAGATCCTAGTAAAAATGAAATGATCATACCTCGCTAATAAATAGTTCATCGTACACGTGTGTGTGTGTGTGTGTGTGCGTGTGTGTGTGTATGTTTTATGTATTTACGTATAAAAGAAAAATAAAAATCTTGTTAAAAAAAAAACAAACAACTATTACAGTTTAACGTGTAATAAGTTACGATATGCATATCTGGAAACATCCGAAATCATTTCAACAGAAAATTGAAAAAAATAAAAATTATTTTTTGTACGATTACCTTTTCTTTTTTTTCCATTTCGATAAAAGAAAAATCCGGTATTTGTGATATCCATTGCATGGATGGTTCTCATTGGGCATTGGGCACTGGGATGCAACAGATGATACGCGATTTCTAGATATTGCCAGGGTTTCCAATGCAAAACTATAAATTGTACGAATGAATATAATATACATATTCGAAATAATTTATCCCTTTTGCGTTTTATAAAAATGTTACATCGAGCTGCGTACATGTATACTTAGGTATACTATGTGTAGTAAATACATCATATACACATTATATATATATATATATATGTAATACATGTATGCACGCGCGCGCATACGCACACAAGCGCGCGCGCTGAATTCATAGAAAAAGTATAACCAAGTAATTCTTGTAATTGTAACGAGATACTTATTATATTACATTATTAGAGAAAATGAGCTTTTCTGTAATGCAAACGATGCAACGATAATTTAAAAAAAAAAATGGATCTTACTTTTAGAGTGGGGTTGGTTATTGATTTCCTCCGTGTGGGTGCCATGTTGGGAGGGAATACATGAGTGAGGGTGTTTCTCGGTCGCACCGTACTTACGCGGTACGCGATAGTCTACAGAGAATATAAATAGGAGGGGTAGTTGCACCATTGACCCAGTGTTGAGTTGACATACGGTCAGTTCAGTCACTCGAACGTTACTTATCTTTATAAACTTTTCCAAATTTTTTATTCGTAATCCGTGGAGAATCTTGATAAAACGCTCGATTCGATGCGATCCAAAACACTGCCCTTTCTTATCTACTACGTTCCAACCATACAACTTTATACCACCTAGTGCGTTCAAGTTACATGTCGTTGTAACGTTTTTGGTTGATTAACGACAAAAATCTTCGCCAAGGTTCTCTTGGTGCCCGTACGACAGTACTAAGTTCATCGTGTCGCAAGTATATTAGTGGTTGCAAAATTGTGGAGGAGGAGGAGGAGGAGGAGGAGGAGGAGTAGCAGCAGTAGTAGTAACGTGCAACGATCACCGAGCCTTGGCAGCGGACAATTTTTTGTTTTTTTTTATTCTTTTAATGAAAGTGAACTTTTCAACGACAAAAATTTCATACATCTAGCTGACCTACATTCTTTTTTCGCTTGTTAGAAGAAAATTCTACCAGCGAGATCTCCGCGAGCCGTTTTAAGCTTTAAGTTTTCTGACTTGCGATTCGAAGCAGCATGTCGGAAACAGCAGGAATATCGCAGGGATTGGGTAACCCTTACAAAATTGTTGATCATGCCAGAGAAAAAAGAAAGGGTATTACTGCGTCTTCGCTGAAAGAGTTAACCAGTATCGCGAGAAGTCGTTTGTCTTTGCCCCTGGATGCGGAACTAACGATAGTCTTGGAACAGGACGGTAACGTATTATTGTGACATTCGCTTAACCCAGACTCCTCCTGTAGCGGGGTAGCATCGTTGACATGTCTTTTCGCTTGTTCGTTTGTTTGTTTGTTTTTGTTAGGCACAGAAGTGGACGACGAAGAATATTTTGCAACGTTAGAAAGAAACACTAGCTTAATGGTTCTACACGGAGATCAAAAATGGATAGCAGCGGAAAGTAGTAAAGCTGCTTCTCGGTATATCGTTGTAGATGACGTTGATAACAACGTGGAAAGTGGTGTAAGAGGAAACGAGCTCAGAAGGCGTCGAAGATTGATAGAACCATTGGTTTCGTCATTGCACGGTGATCCATCTCATATATCGTTGCTTGGTGGAAGCGATTTAGAATTGCTCAGCGACATGGACCCGGACAGCTTAGCTGACATAGTACCAGACAGGTGAACGATCAAACTTGAGGGTCATTTGGAAGGGAGGGTGGGGGGTGAATGCGTACTGTGTTACTAATTCCAGACAAATTCTTCCAGAATCTTCTTGGAGCAGCTGAAAGAGGCTTCGGGCAGATTTTTGGCTGAAAAGCGACAAGCTCAAGCGTCTATGGCTCTTCTTCAGATGTTTGCCAGTAGCGGGGAGATGGAGCGAGCGTAGGCCATGTGGGGTGTGGGCGCCCTCACATTGGCTAATATGTACAGAGTGCGACGTCGCATATTTTACAAAGGTCGCCAACTACAACAAACATTAATCCTTTTCTGGAATTGAGCCCACTACGACACACACGCATTGTATCGTCGCGCATCATTCGTGAATGATCGAATGTTCGCATCGTCAACGGAGATATTGAAATTCTTCTGAAAGAAAGACATACAGGAACTAAAGAAAGTTCCTATGTTTGGCGGGTGGTCGAAAGTTATTTCCGAAGTATTTGCAAGTATCCGCTAAATGCGTGAGAACACATAAATTTATTAGCAAAGAAAACAAAGAGAGGAAATGCATTGGAAGTTGATGCTTGTCCATACGATAAGTTAATATTCTAACAGTATGTACATAGTTACATATTACATACTTTGTGTTAATAGTCAATTATTTTTAGCGTCATCGTTTCTATTCTATGCAAATCAGTGAGGCACGAATATCCGTCGGTGTGTGTTATTTATTTTGTAGAGTGTGGCGTAAGGAATTGCTTTCCTGTAACACGAGGTCTTAAATACACACGCGTAGTTGCGTACAATGCAATTTAGCCGTTGAATAATCTCAATGTATACGCGTAAACAAAAAAAAACTATATAGAAATATTATGTCAAAGAAAACACATTCCGTCACGATGTTGTCATATCAGTATTAGCAAAAAGACGACACGTTTGGTTTATGAACTTTTGTACGTAGATGTATTATACCAAACTTTAGTTCAACGAAAATCGATGAAATGTTTAAGACTGAATTTATAGAAGAAGAGAGTGCATCCTCATTGCAATCACCAATTCATTGTACACTAAATTTAGTGTTGTAATAGAAGAGAGGGAGAGGGAGAAGGAGTGAAAGAGAAAGAGAGAAAAGAAACAATATCAGCCTTTGATACTGAACAAAGTTACGCATTTGATAAAAAAGAAAAAGAAGTCGCAGGAAAAAGAGAAAACTTGTTGTGTTTTTCTGAAAAGATTAGGCATATGCAAAGCAAGCCACGTATTAAAATACCAATTATATCGTTGTACATCTGTACTTAATAACAAGAAGATAACTTCTTTGTATTCTACAATATTAATATACCATTTCAAATCTATAAAAACGATAATTACCATGAATTATCAAAATCATCGAATCGATTCAACGCTTATGTTTACTCTTTACAGGAACATTTTCTTATTAAAATGTCGTGACATTCTTTGATATATATCTTGATGTCGTCGTCGTCGTCATCATCATCATCTGTACATTACGAAATAATGTCCACGTTTATTGTCATTCGGATAATTAAAATTAAACGATCGAACGCGCGAGTGCGCCAGAACATTTCAAATTTGTTCTATACATCGTGTTCAACGCGATCTTTTTTTTTTCTTTATAATACATCGGAAGAAGTAATATTTTAATTAAACTTTAAGACGCGCTAGGAAACAATTGATACATTTAATAGAACTGCCAATGAAAGAGAACAACTAATGCTCAATATAATAATATATCCTACCCACCAAATCCTGTGAGTGAGAGAGAGAGAGAGAAAAAAAAAGTAGCATATTTATTAATTTTCTTTTCCCTGAATTGCACATATATTAGTACTATTACTACTACTACTACTACTACTACTATACATCTATATTATTATCTTATGTTAGTTATGAAGTATTTATGTACATTCTGAACTTGTGTAAATTAGGTTTTAACGGAATGTAAAAAATTGACGTCCATGAGTTGATGCAAGGCATTTGAAGCATCTTCTGTTCGAATACAGGCATTACGTAACTGACAGACTGCCTCTTGAAGAATCAGTTCACTTTTTAGCAATTGTCGATTAACGCATGACAAGTCTTGCATGGCAGCGTCGATCGTGCCCTCGATCATCTGTACAAGATCTCTGTCCAACGTTTTGTTGCATTCGTCTGTTCCATTAGGAAATTTATTAATTGAAATATATCAAGTATCGTTCTTTTCGAAAATATACGTATAACGTAATCAAGGTGCAAGATGCTTTTAAGTAATCGATGTTTTAAAGGAACTGATCGAATCAGTTGAATTACGTTACCATACATTTTTCTGCATCAGAATTATTAGATTATATTCTATTCTAGCAATAGTTCTACGTATTGTATTACTATGGTATTAATAAAACGATGTTAACAAATTTAAATGTACCAAAAGAGAGAGAGAGAGAAAGAGAAGGAATGTTTCAATTTTAAACTTCACACTTACATAATTTCTTGTGTAGCAAACTGTTATATCTAATGGAATATTGTTTTGATTTTGGTATTTTCACAGCATAAGGCATACAGGCTATAGCATCTACCGCTCCGCTAACATTGCTTAAACTTGTTCCATCTGAAAAAAGTAAATATAAATTAGACAAAAGCTTTTTTACTGATCGTTTTGAAAAGAATTTTACCATCGTCTGATTCAGGAGCTTCGCCAGAAATTATAGTACCGCAGTAATTAGGACTTCGCATAGAAGAAAATCCTATACCCTGCACGTTAATACATAATTAAGTATTATAATATTTTATAACATTATTTCTTAAGTTATATAAAGATGTCGTACACTGGCAACATGTGCACTGTCATCATCAGATTCTGGAGCTTCCCCGGAGACAACGACAGCCTTTACATCCATCCTGTGTAGTTCGTAAAAACTAAATTTGCAAAAGTTCTTACACGCCTTTTCTATAAAAGAATGTCAAATTGAAACTCGGCAGGTGTTTCATATAAGCTGAAAGAAAAAATCAATTGTAAGTCAACAGAAACAACAAAAATTTGTGTTTCCATTTTATGAAATTCATACACATACATGTATATATATATATATATATATATATATATTTATATTTATACACGTACAACGTATAGCCTTTTTTCCAGCAATGTATAATAAAAATATTCGTATCAAATATTAACTTAACCTGTACTGTCTTGTCCAAGTCAAAATATCCAAAAGAAAAAATCACTATATTATACTGTATACATATGTACAAGTATTTCTTTATTTTGATGTACGTAATCCAGTAAATTTGATTCGTAAATTCACGAATATAATCGTATTTAACCACAAGTTTTCTTATCGCCAAGTTCCGATCCCACCTGGCACAAAATTTATGTAGTTTAACACATTACCGTCTGTAAAACAAAGATATGTAGTTTGTTTTCTCTCAAAATTCAATATGTGTATACATGTATATACAATATATGATGCGTACAGTAAATAAATAATACGGTGTTTGTGTTTGTATACATAATTATTCATCGTAATTTTATTTATACGCACATGCGCAGAAACAGAAAAATACAGATACTCGATAATCGAAATTAACCGCGCAAAATGTCTAATTCTTCGGGAGTAACGTGCATTCTTAATTCTTTTTCTCGTATCACATCTTGAATTTGCGTAAGTTGCTGAGGTGCAACTTCAGCCGCGTCGATGTATATGCTCCTGGCCCAAGGGCATTGAGCTACACTTTTATGATATACTTCCTCCCCCTTTTTTTCACATAAATTATATTCTCTGAGAAGAAGCATATACAACCTCCATAACAAAGGACAACATCTGGTTGTTGGTTCTCTGTAAATATAAATATGTAGATGCGCGTGTACGCGTATGAAAAAGGTAAAAATTAAGAAAAATTGATTAAAAACGTACGATGCGAGAGTTTGATGAAAATGAAATAACTTGTTTATTGCTGCATTCATGCTGACCGAGTCTTTAAGTTCTCTGAAGAAACGAATACGTTTACGATTCGCTAAACACATAGCGAATGCTCTCCATAACGAAAGTTTCGTGTTCTGGCTATTAAATTTCCAAATTGGCGAGTTACTCTGTTCAAGGGATATTGACAGAAAAAAAAACATTAAATATCGATGAATATTATCGTCGTTCTTTGCAATATAATCGTTGCTTTTCTATTTTTGTACCTCGAAACATGCTAACAGCGAAAGAGCAGAAAAATTGTTCGGATATAAGTTTAACATTTCGTTTAATGTACTTTTTAAAATATTTACTTCTTGAGTTCGTTTGTAATGTAGTTGCAAAACTGCAATTTCACTTTCGTATAATATTTCCTGAAACAAATATAGGATATGTTGTAACACGTGCCGAATATATAATAGTCTTTTCGAATTGAATTGCACAGAACAACACACTATATTTTACCTGTATACAACGACAATTTTTGAAATGATGTATAAAATCTGCAAACATATCTGTTACTTTGGTGATATCAAAATCTGTTGTGTACAATAGGTACGCGTAGCATACGATTGCGTCGCATTTCAGATTTGGTAGGAAATACGTGTCGGTTTCATCGTCTACTGGAACGTCTTGCATAAAGTTTTTCACGTAATTTTCTAAATCTATTTTAGCATGTTGAAACTGATCGCTATCGTTGATTTGTCTAATAACATTCAATACTCGAATTCTATGTGTCTCTTTGTATGTATCGGTGTCGAGTAAAATTTCAATGAACGTTCGATATAAACTGAAGAGTGCTGTTCTCTCGTCAAGGTCAGGTATTGTCAACGGACCGGAGGATTGAGATTTAATCGCAGTTTCCAGAATATTAACGCAATTATCGAATCTACCCATTTCTTTTTCTATCAATGCGTACTCTTTATAAAAATGTAAGTTGTTCCTATTCTCCTCTTTTTTTAAAAATTCTTTCAACGTTGTTCTTAATTTCTTTCCTCTGTAAAGAATATAAGTATAATGAATGATTAACAGAATAACAGAATAACAGAACTTACTTATTTACTTACTTGTTGTCGTATTTCGTAGAGTCATCTTTACGAAGGAAAATAAGCAATCTTTCGAATCTTAACCACCAAATATATATGCTTGTACGTTGTGTAACTGGTAAATTTTCGGCTATGGTAGAAAATGTATCTCGTATAAAATCCAAATACGATTCTTGCGCAGGATGAAATCGAAGATATTGAGGTCCCGACGTTAATCCTCCTTCGAGTATGCCATTCAATAATTCCCTTCTCTCGTTGTTCCCAGTCATTTCACCTGTTGCGGGATAAGCAAACGGAAGTAACACTTCCGACGTTTCTATACTCCACTCAAATTTGTTCAAGGACAATGTCTAGAAAGTGGAAATATACAATTAAATAAATAATAAAATTCTAATAATAAATTCCTGTAGCATGGAGAATACGTAGAAATGTTCACCTGTAACATATGATCTCGTGTAGGTAAAAGTGGTACTTTAAGTAAGAGCAGCATATGTACTGCCATTTGAAAATTTAAATTTGTCGAAAGTATAGGGTGTACAAAATCGGCGACATCATCCGGCAAAACGAATCTTCGAGAATCTCCAGTTAAATCCAACTCGTCCCTGCTCACACTGATCCAATGACTGTTTTCTCTTAACGATTCTGTTCTTTGCCATAACTGATTTAGTGGTAATCTCGACATTAATATCACCTCCTCCATTCCAACTGCAAAATCGGTGATAAGATTAGTACGACGACACACAGCTCTGGAATATAGTTGATACTTTAAGATATTTGTCATGTAATGATCTATACTTAATTTCTTTTCATCTATTGTTTTTTGAAAGGATAAGCTGTCCTTCTTCAAACTGAGATTCAAACTAAGATTTAAACGTATTGTTTCCCACATTTGTTCCCAGAGTCCAGTATGTCTCAGGAATGTTAGACACCGGCATAGCATTTCTGTTCGCATTGAAGAATGTTTGAGCAATTCGATCCGATTGAATTTTTCCTCGATACAAGAATCGAAAGGAATTGTACATTTATACATACGTAACAATCGTTCGTCGTACACTCGCGGATTCATTCTAGCCTTTTGCTTTAAAATACAAAAGCATTTAGAATATAAATCCAGTACTTTTGGTACGGTGCACATGGCTACGGAAGCTTGTGTTGCCATAATGAATTCTTGCCATAAAATAATGTTTCCTGAATCCTTGTTCACCGATGCTTCGAGTTGTTTCGAAAATTCATCGGCTGGCAATAATTCTTCCATTAAAGATAACTTTATCCTTAGTAGCTGAACGGAGCCTACATTCTTTTCCATAGCTTTCTCGACTATAGATAATTTTTTCATTGTTGCTGCTCTATGAACATCCTTTGTTGTTTGATACTTTTGAAGGTACTCCAATGTGTCCTGCGAATAAATCGGTACTAATACGTAAAAACAAAAGAACATTAATAATTTCGAGCTTCGATTGGAGCAATCGTACCTGAAATTCAATGTATTCAATCCACAATTTAACATTGTTTGGATCATCCGTTAATCGCTTGTTATATTCTTTAGTTTTGGTTCTTTGTAATTCTTCGAAGTTAATGCTCCACGAACAAGCAGATTCAATTTCTTTAAATGATTCAGAAGTGGATTGTTTTGTGATAGTATTACTTTTTTTCTTACATTTCTCCAAGAGATCTATGTTATTGACATAGTATCTTTGGTAAAGAACATTTTTTTGCTGTTCGTAAGATATAAAACCAAGGGAGTTTCTTCTTTGAATGTTATAGTATGGCCTGACTCTAGAACAAAGTGTATTTACTGTACTATTTCCTTTGTCTCTATGCTTATCTTCGAAATATATATTTTCCACTTCTTGCTTGTAATACGATTTCTCCGCTGTTCCATGTTTCTTTTTTTCTTTCTTTCTCTTTTTAATGTGTTTACGGTGTTTTCTTTCTTTATAGATAGAACACTCTTTGCTCGAAAAAATAACATCGCGGGGTGTTGGTTGTTTGTCGAAACAAGATGCTTCGCTTGTAGCTTCGTTCGAAGACTCTGATGGAAAATCAACAAAGTTGTGGGACGAAATTTGATCTAGACAACTACCATTTTGTAACCAACTGCTGGATGTGTTGCCTGGAATTTTAGAAAACAGTTTCATTGTTCTGAAAGCGTATCCTGAAAATTACCTAAATAGACCGTGAACTTTTATGCTATTACTAACAACAACAACAACAAAATAAAATCTTTATCTCGATTTAATTTATGTAAGTTGACCTGTACAAAGAGTGCATAACAATCCACTCTTGACACTTATAATATTATGTTGTTCGTAAAGTAATTTCGTTTTTTTTTTATGAAAATGAAAGACGATTTTCTTATAGTGAATAAATATTTTATTGAAAATAAAAACGAAATTACTTTACGAACAACCTAATAAAATCAATATATTGTGTAATGTATTTTTTAATAACCTTTTGAAAAACTGTCTGATCTATTCGATGCCAAAGAATTGTCCGTCTCAATAGAATAAGCAGGAAACAAGGACATGATTTTAAAAGCATGTATATTTTTTTAATAATTACGAAGAGATAGCATTCTGTTCTTTTCTGCACAAATTACGTATATATCGTACACCTTCAACATCAAATCGTTACATTATTAATTCATCGTCAATATGAATCATATGTCAACAAATGCAGTCGTAGGTACATCACTGTTTACATACATCGGTCTACGCTTCCTTGTAATGTAGATAGAAATGCAATACCTATTTTAGAGACCTACATGGACGCATGCGCATTGAAAATTGATTATCGAAAAAACACGAAGTGTAAAACATTAGATCGAGCGGAATACGGACAAGTTGTCGAACGTAACCTAAACAATAAGGATAACTGTTAAATTTTTGGTGCTTCTGCGTGAATAATAAAATAGAAATTACAATGAAAACACAAAATTGGAACGAATTGGAAGTAGCTTTAAGCGATTCCGTATTAAAGACTATTGGAGAACTGAAATACCCTAACATGACACCGGTGCAGGTAAGTGTTACACAAGAAAAAATGAAACAAAAGATAAAATAGTATTTATGGTCGTTTTAAAATTACAAACAGGCAGCTTCTATACCACTGTTGCTGAAAGGTAAGGACGTTGCGGCCGAAGCGGTAACAGGTAGTGGAAAGACGGTTGCTTTTGTGGTACCTGTGTTGGAAATTTTGCAGGTAGCTCGACAATACAATTTATATATAATATGATTATTTTGCAAACGTGTATTTCTTCGACTCGAGGGAAGACTTGTTATAGAGTCATTGTTTTTCATAAATAACAGAAACAAAGAGAAATATGGAAACCCACTGAGGTTGGAGCGATAATAATCAGCCCTACGAGAGAACTGGCAGCACAGATACATGAAGTACTGGAAAAGTTTTTAAGTAACCTGCCAGTTTTGAAACAAATATTACTTGTCGGTGGTGTAACAATTGCGGAAGATGCGGAGCGACTTAAAGCTGGTGCTAACATTATTGTAGCAACACCTGGTAGATTAGAAGATATACTATCGAATTGTAAAACTATCAATCTGGCTGCACGTGTAAAATCATTGGTGAGTGGTATTAAAATGTAGCAGTATTGCTTATACAGGAACATGCCATTTTTTTTAACGAAATCCTAATTATTTTATTTATAGGAAATATTAATTTTAGATGAAGCAGATAGATTATTGGATTTAGGGTTTTCCACGTCGTTGGATACGATATTAAGTTATTTACCTCGTCTCAGAAGAACAGGCTTATTTTCTGCTACGCAAACGAAAGAACTACAGCAACTGATTAGAGCAGGATTGAGAAATCCAACTTTAATATCTGTTAAAGAAAAAGCAAATATTTCGACGCCCTCAAATTTAATAAACAATTATACTGTTGTGAATGTAAAGTATAAATTTTCCACGATGATAGACTTTATACAACGAAAAGGAACTAAGTTGAAGTATATGATTTTTCTATCTACATGTGCTTGTGTAGACTATTTCAGTCGCATTGTTCAGGAGTAAGTTGCAGCATTTAAGTAATGTATTTTGCAAGCTTGTTTGTTTGTTGTGGATGATCGAAAAACATAATGAACACAAATATTATTGGTTTAAAAGTCAAAAATAACATCTTCCGAAACGGCGACAATGCCGTTTTTCTAAAACGTTTTTCTGCCATTAGAAGCGAGCGTGATATATCTTATTGTGTATGCAAAATTGTATCGTAAATGTAACAACATATTGAATTTTTAGAATGTTGCCGTCGGTTCAAGTACTTGCGATACATGGTAAAATGAAGAATAAGAGGTACAAAATATTTGACGACTTTCGACGCATCGAAAGTGGTATTTTAATTTGTACAGATGTGATGGCACGTGGTGTAGATATTTCAGAAGTTAATTGGGTGTTACAGTACGATCCCCCCTGCTCGGCTAGTAGCTTCGTGCATAGGTAGAAATAATCAGAGTGTAATATAATACATGTTGCGACAAATAGATTGCTTGATTAGATTAGGATCTACTTGTTCTTTTTTAGGTGTGGCCGAACTGCTAGGATTGGAAATAAAGGAAGCGCGTTGTTGTTCCTTTTGGAAACAGAAGATGCATATGTAGATTTTATTAAACGGAATCAAAAAGTAGATTTAGAGAAAGTAGATGTAGAACCATCTACACCTTTATATGAAAAATGTTTGAAATGTACGAGAGATTTACAAAAAAAGGATCGATTACATTTCGATAAAGCTAACAAAGCATTCGTGTCATATATACAAGCGTACAATAAGCACGAATGTAATTTAATACTGAGACTAAAAGATATCGACTTAGGAAAACTTGCAATGAGTTTTGGCTTGTTACGTATGCCTCGAATGCCTGAACTTAAAGGAAGAGATACATCATCGTTTAAGCCAGATGACATTGACGTTAATTCGATCGCTTACTTGAATAAACAAAAAGAACAGAATCGCTTAGAAAAACTGAAAACGTTTCAAGATAGCGGAGTATGGCCCGCTGTATGCAAACGTAAACGCAAACAAACTGAACCTTGGTCAGCAACTAAGAAAAGAAAACTGGAAAAGCAAGAGAATCGTAAAAAAAGAAAAGAGAAAAAAATAAAACAAACGTTATCCACGAATCTAACAAGAAAACAAAAAACAAAAATAAGACAACAGGACATCGAAGAACTTGCCAAAGACGTAGCATTGTTAAAAAAATTAAAAAAGAAGAAGGTACTACTCGTAATGTATAGAATTTTTCAAGTATTTCTACAAATATTTAAATCCGACTAAATTTTTTAGATTTCGCAGGAAGAATTTGACACTGCTTTTGGAATTGATCAAGCGGTTTAATTAACGTGATGGCATAAAAAAGCCATCTATTATCGATTTGTCTATTCTTGCATGTACAAAAAAAAACGATCGACCAGTGAAATCGATAATAAGGAAAATAATTATACAAGGATACGCAGCTACTTTTAAACAATATCTTGTACGTACGCATATTGAGATACAAGCGTAAGTAAGTACGGATGAAGGAATATACGATGCGTCTCGGCTATATGTTATATAAAAATACTTTTCAAAACGAAGTTACATGATATCAAGGAATTATTTATTTAGAATTATTTTTTCACGAAAATAACTTGCAAAAAATAACCATTAATCCACGATCATTCGAGGTCTGGGTTAGGTGTTTTTAAATGGTGCTCTACTCAACAAAAACATCCTCTATGTTATATCTTTCCAGACTACATACATGAAAATTCGTTTGCTATATAATATTACAATCGAATGTTGTATTACTATTTCGATAAAAAAAAATTTTCCATCTTTAACGAGCGTTTGAAATTTAACTTGAAATTACAAACCTACTACCTATATATATATAAACAAAAGTAAAATGTACGTGGTTCATTCGTATTTCATGAGAAAATTAATCGGCGCTATTTACTTCGCGCTGTTATTCCAGATCCCCCCCCAGTCTGTACCCCATCTATGCTTTAGTGGTGGTAAACACAAATAAGGCACAAGTGGTTCAGGGGATCACGTGGCCTTGTAAAAGCTAGCATGTATAAATATCAAGCTTTTACTCGAACCGCTTCGATGATATAGATCGATTGCGATCAAGTGTTTCGTACGTTGCATCAGGTTATTCTTGTTTACAAATGCTCTACTAAACGCGTTGATGTGTGCGAAATATTTAGAGACGCTGAGTAATTGAATCTTTAGTAAATACGGGGGGACGACACGATGATGTCGGTGGACATACAAATGCACATGAGATATCGGCGGTGAGTGTACGGTGAGTCACGTCGCGCGTTTATAGGAATGCAAAGAAACTGATTGAGTGTATGTTTCGAATGAACTTTATATACGATTGCTTTCATTCGCGTCGACTTCCACTTCGACAAGTGTGGTGATATATTTGCACAAAAAATCCCTTAGAAATGACCGATACAGAAACAAATGATCATCCGAAATGGTTGTTAGAATTAGAAAATCGAAAAAGAAAGGTGAGCTACAACAATTTAAAAATCTTATCAGGAGGTGTACGTATTCGTATGTACTCGTGTATAGAATACGTTTGTGTCTTTTTACTCTTACTCGTATAATTTGTTCACAACTTATTGTACATATTCAAGATACTTTGTTTTTTCTACAAAAATATTTTACTCTAACTATTTGTTCATCTAGCCTCGATTGGCGCACGAAGCTGGAGCGGGAGCCTCTTGTATGATTTGCAAATATACATGTCCGGGTTTGGACTTACATTTTTGGAGAAAGACATGCAAAAACTGCAAATGCAGTAAAGATGACCACGATGTAAATGATGAAGATTTCCCACAGTTCGATCTGCTGTTTGGATCCTCTAAAAAGTATAAGAAGAAACCAACAAGTAAATATACTTTCGTTAATAGGATGGAATAATATTGTATATAAAGCAAACATGTTTGTATTCTGATGAATTTGTAATAATATTGCAACGTGCCTTTGTTTCAGTGCTACGTATACATAATCTAAAGGACCAAGCCCAAGAAGCATTCGAATGGATTCCACCAGATACGACGAAAGAAATGGCTACGGAATATATGAAAGCTCTACCCATGGAAAAATTACCCATCATAGGTTCAGCAGGTGCAGCCTTGAGAAGGCAGTTATTGCAAAAGCAGTTGCCTCTTCACGATATAGAGTACGAAGTTTGCAATAAACTAAGCGAACAGGAAAAGAAACATTTCGAGAAGTATTTAGAAAATATAAAGAAATACGTAGGACAAGGGACAGTGACAAAGGTAAATTAATCTGATTTGATAAAAGTTTAATCGTATGATCGATATAAACCAATTTGCTTTTTCACTTTACAGATGCTGAGTGCTCGCCCGTTCAATCGGTTGCTAATGACACCCGTTAATGCCACTGACATGCAAGTCTGTTACAGTCCACAAAATAAACAAGACGCACCAGAAATTAACACAATTCAGTTACGTACACCGAGCAGTTTCATGGCCAAAACTCCATACAAAAAAGACCTGCACACAAAATTAAACATCTATGAATCGTCGTTGCCTGTTTCGGCAACGGTAAATGATCCTGGTTCGATACCGGTTCATGAGAAATGTAATAGAATCGGTAACAACTGCGAAGTGGTGAAATCGGAACCAGTCAAAGGCGGAGTATATAATAAGGGTGTTTTTGTGATTAGTTCACAAAAAGGTAACAATCCTAACAGTAATTATGAGGTTGTTACACCTAATGAAGTTTCAATGGCCAATCATTTGAAATGTTTCGATTCGGAATCGGTTACGCTGCCGCGGAATTCGTCCGAATATTCCAAAGAATTCGATAAATTTAACGATCCATCAACTTCTCCCGCACGTTCGAAATCGATGGATGACGATAAAGCCTTCATCGCAGAATCTATATTAGCAGATGCATTGCTTCCTCCTAGTACGATACATACCAATGAAATAATCGGTAGTACGTTAGATCAAGAGGGTTTGATGTACATACGAGAAAAACTTACAAATAAATATGGTAATCAAGGAAATTATCAAACGCAAATGCCATGTAATACACCTAGTTTCGCGAAAGACTTCGAGACCGGTGACTACTTATTAAGAAACAACGTTACGTCGCAAAGTGTAGTAATTAATGATAACGAGAAAGATGACGTACAAAATATTAATGCTGCCGCGAGAACGAAGAAATATCCGTCCGATGTATCGAATCTGTCGCAAGGTAACGTTCTATCTGCGAAGAAAAATACCGTTCAATCTATAGGAACGGAAGAAGATAATGAAATAATTAGAACTAAGTTAGAAAAACTTGAATCAACACCTCTCGATGTAAAAGTGGCATCGCGTTCGAATTCACATTCACCAATCCCATCGCTTAATCAAATGTGCACGCAATATCCGAACGCGAATACTCGTCAAGCAAAGTTTGATAACTTTACAGTACCGTCCACTATCATTCATTCGGAAAAATTGCATAATCATGCATTCCCCTGCCAAAGTATTGTTTACGGTATCGGGACAAATCAATCGGAACAGCTTGAAGGTGGGATGGAAAATCTAACAGTGAATCCGGCCAAACAACAAAAATGTCATAAATGCGAAGAAGTAATACGCATTGGCGATGTAGCTGTAATTGCAGAAAAAGCTAAAAACGCTATGTGGCACCCTGGATGTTTTGTGTGCGATACGTGCAACGAGTTACTGGTAGATTTAGTATATTTTTACTACAAAAACAAATTATATTGTGGAAGAGATTTACCGTCGCTCATGGGGATTCCTAGATGTTTTGCCTGTGACGAGGTAATAATTGCATTTTATAACAATACTTTCCAATGTTTTAGGATTTCAAGTGTAAAATTTCTATTTCTTATTTTGCAGCTCATCTTTTTGCGAGAGTATACTATCGCGGAAGGGCATAATTATCACGTCAAACATTTTTGTTGTTGGGATTGCGATATTCCTTTGGCTGGAAAACAATATACCACAGAAAATGATCGCCCACTATGCCTTCCATGTTATCAGAAAACATATGCCAAAACATGTAATACGTGTAACAAAGTAATTGCTGCCAATCAACAAGGTGTTGCTCTGAAAAATTTAAATTTTCATGCAACAAGTGTTTGTTTTTACTGTTACATTTGTAAAAAAAATTTACTACAAGCTCGAACAGCAGTTAAAGATAAGAAATTATTCTGCAGCAAAGAATGCATTGCAATGTTCTTGCAGCCAACAACATAACATTCACTTAATTTAATTTTTTGCTACAAACAAAAAGAAAAAGAACATATTACAAAATTTCAATATAAACCATATTAGAACAAGTTTTTACTTCTTGGTTGGTTTTGTATTGAAAATCTCCCCCACCGGTGTATCTCATACGCACATATGCAGCTCGCATTTCTCGCGTCGTATTACGATGCGTATTCCGAAAACACTCTTTTACGCAAAAAAAAAAAGTCAAGTATGAACATTTTTATACGATTTTATAAAAGATTATATTTTCAAATATATTCAAGCTATCGCCGCTATTTGTACTAATTGTAACATTTATAAACTATACTTACAATTAGTAAAAACGTTTTTATTTTAATTATACACCATAATCTGTATATTCACATTCTTGATATTATTAAAATATACTGTAACTAAAGTCTATGATATTTCGATTAACAGTGACCTTATATTATATGAATTTCAAATTATGTAACGTCAAAAATATTGCGTACAAGATTATGAGAGAAATTTCTACAAACTGTTGATAAAACAAAAGAGGATGTAAGTTCTATTGTGCTGTCCTAGCAGTATTCCGTAGATACGATGATCTATAACAACTAATTTCAAGTAGAAAATAGAATAATTGTGTTTTCATACGTACTATGTTATATTATAATGTAATCCAAACCTGTTCGGGTATCCAATTCTTCGGTTTGTAAAATTTCATTTTACAGTGACTCTCTTAAGCGAATCAGTTTTTCCTGTCAAGAACGAAAACTATAACTTTTTATGACAACGCATATTGAAGTTTTCTTTTTTACTTTTTACCTAACACTGTTTCAGAACATAATTACATTTACACGTGTAACTTCACATCGTAATTTTATCCATGTCATCAGCGATTATAAAGAAATACTTATCGTATTCGGATAAACGTGTAATAATCAATGCATATACGTACATCTTATAGAAACAGTTTTCGAGTATTTATTTGAAAGTTTTATTCTATTTTATTACTCTGAATCGCTATCAACAACTCTTAAAACAGCTTTTAAAGTAGTGCGTGCTTGACGATGTTCCGTGGGAGTTTCTCTCTTTCTTTGCGCGCGTGTAACGCGTCCTAAAAAAATGAATATGCCACGATTAGCGAATATTGTCGATAAACTTACACTTATTATTAGAGATATCAGGTTGTCAACGAAATTATGTATATAAAATTTTGAACCTTCCGATATGATGTTGCTTGTATTCAATTCAGCGATATCTTTGAGTTTCTCGTTTCTTTTCTTAGCCTTTTTACACTTTTCTGCTTCATTCGCTTCATATTTTTCTAGTACTTCCTCCAGACACCGGATCTTTGCAGCATTCGATTTACACCCAGCCCAAACAGTGCTGTACGATTTCACGCGTATTCCAGCGACTTTAATGTATGTTTTCAGCATTTCTATTCTCCTATCGCTGGGTGTCATTTTTTTCATGCTTGAACTTTCCTCTGTGTCCTTATCATCTACTGTATCAGAATTTTCTTCTTCCTCCTTTACTTTTTCATCTAATTGCTGATCCATTTTCTTCGCTCTATCACGACTACTTCCTTTCAATTCAGAAGATGATTTCTTTTTGTTCGCCTGTGTTTTCTTAAGTTTTCTTTTAGTTCGAGGACTATAATCCTCGTCGGAAACATCGTCGTTTTCTTCGGAATCACCGTCTGGTGGTTTACTGAAAGAAGTTCGAGCCTTTCTTTTACCTTTCTTTGTATTCTGTTTGGGTTTCACTTCAGCGGTTACGTCTTGCAAATCTGATTTCTCTGCTTCCGAAGAACTAACGTCAAGTTCAGAATCATTAGGCTTGGCTTTAATAATTATTGTCTTTGGTTTAGGTTTTCTGTCCTTTTCAATCTCGGATTCAGATGAACTTGAAGATTCTTTATCGCTCGCACATTCAACGGAAAGTTCTAGTCCTTCTACCACCTCTGCATCCTCTACTTGTGACTTATCACGTTTTTTTTTTAGGTTTCTTGTTTTCCTCATCTTCACCTGTTTCTTCGTTCTTTGCAATTACTTCCTTTGTGTTGACATTTATCTCAGATCCCACAGGAATACCATCCTTTTGTATGGTAAAGGAAAAAAGTATTATTATAACATGTCATACATTTGATTAATATATGTTTTATAGGTATGTGCTTATAATTCCTTACCTTATATTCGTCGTCGGTTGATTTCTCAGTCTTGATTTCTCTTACGTTATTAACAATACAAACTTCTTTGTTTTCATTTTCAGATTTTGCATTACAAAGTAATTCTTCTGACGAGTCTATAGATTTTGCATCTTCCTTGCTGGTGGAAATACTTGTATCTTTCGCATCTTCCATACTATTACAGACATCTGTGTCTTTTGCTTCTCCTTCGACGATGCCTGTATCTTCCTCTTTTATGTTTGCTACGCTGCCGTTTATTTCTGATTTATGATCCAAGTTTGTTTCTTCGAATGTGATTTTATCGTCTGAAGTACATAACTTTTTGGGAAACAAATGCTCATTGTCGTTGTCCGAACTTTCTTTGCATGGTCTCTTCTTTGTGTGTTCATTGCTGTCTAATGAGTCGTTAAGGTTGTCTTTATCGTTTTGATCAGATTCAATCATTTTTTCAGATTAATCTAAAACAGGTACAAATTATAAATTTATCAAGATATTGCACGGAACATATTGGAATAACAAAAAAATTGATTAAATATAATTTCCTTACCGTATACTAATATTAATATCAGGCTGTTTAATTGATTATGCGATGTTTGTACACAATATTAAACTCTCTTCATTCTATATTCATAACCTAAAACGATTTTAATAATTCATCAATATTAATTAATGATACGGTAGATTATCATAAAAATTACGACTCACTTCCGTTAGAAATAGTGTCTTATTTCGAATGTTTATCAACAATTAGGTAACGTGTTATTACAGAATTATAAATGTAGTGTAAATATTTACTACCATGAATTTTATAAATACAGAATATTGCAAGTTTTAGTTGTTAGCCACTTTAGTCGAACAAATTGCTGGAATAATCGAACACAGGAATTAACCGAAAAAATTAAAACGCCAAACGATATTCAATTAAGGATATCACGGAAGATGGTCGTAACGTTTGCGCGGCAAAATCTACGACGCGGTAACTGCGTAGCCGCGATCGGTTGTTCCACCATCTACCTATAGTACAAAGACGCTTAAGAATACTCTGTGCCTATAGGATCACCGACTCTTACAACCTGATACAACATGTAGATACCTACCCTTACCTATCTACACATCTACTTACTTACATAGATGCTTTATTACAAAAAAATACTGTTGCGAAGGCTTCGGCTCCGCCTCGCCGGTAAACACATATCAAAATTCTAAACAACTCTTTATTTACAGACAATATCTTAAAAAATAATAAAATTGCGTGTTCTTGCTTCAACGGCTCAAGAGATTCTGTCGTCTTTCTTCTTGTTAATAACAACCCCGTTGGCCGGATACCACAATATCGATCCGACGGCCAACTTCTCTCGATCTCCGCAATTGACAGCAATCGACTTGATATTCCATCAAGACCGTTTCAATACATATCTACAATATTAAATTCTTCAGATCGTATGCATTCTTACTTTTTTACGCTCGCATCGCGTTATTCTTTTGATAACAATAGATACATATGTATACACACTGTACAATTGCGAGTGAATACAACATTGCTCCCTACGTATTATCCAACACATCAAAGTATATTCATACTCCAATTAATAAACTACAATGTTGTTTTCATTGTCGCAATGGCGAAAATATATTTAATCGTAATTCTTTCCTATGATCATAATATTTGAATTAAAAAACATTTTCAAATCTAAAATCATTCTCTAAAAACATGCGATAATTATTTCTAACCAAACAGAAGAATTTATTCTTCGCAAAGAAATTGCCTACATACTTGCGTAGGTACCTAACTGTGTAAGTACGATGTGCTGCGCATGCATACATGTATATACATACTTAATGCCAAGGTATATAGGTAGTTATACACTCGTGAAAACACGAATGATAAATCGACGAACAACTATTCTCTAATAATACATACGCTTGCGCGCATGCACACACACACACGTATATACGCGTTTGGATAGAATTATTTCGATTAGAATATTAAAGAAATATCTTGGAAATGAAACATAAGAAGGAAAAATGTAAATCGAAATATGAAAATAATAAATTGCGAAAAAAAGATAAGAAAAAACATAAAAAGCGGAAGAAGCACGATATGTCAAATTCAAGTGATGTGAGTGATAGTTACTCTTTATTTACTATTACTATTTATTTATTTACATTCATGCGTTAAAAAGGTAATCTTATTTTAGGACGATAGTGAAATTGAACAAGAATGGGTGGAAAAATCCGTAGTTCAAATTGAACTTATAAATCAAAATGTATCTACATCAATGAGAAAAGAAGAATCTTGTAAACGAGAAGATTGGATGAGTGTAAATAGTATATTTCCTTGTGTCTTCAATGACAAGAAACCATTGTCTGTTGGTTCGAACAAGCAAATCAACAAATGTGATTTAGACAAATTGGGACAAAACGATAAAGAATTAAATCCTTATTGGAAGAATGGTGGAAATGGTCTGCCCAATGTGGATTCAAAAGGCCAAAATAGAGATCAAATTACAGATGTGACTTGGCTAAAGAAAAGTTTTAGGCGTGCACAAGAAAAAGCAGAAAGAGAGGGCAAAAGTATAGAAGAAATTGCAGCTCAAAGATGGGGTGTAAGTAGAAACTATTGTTCGATATACAGTCAAGATATTGTATGAACCTTACTGTGTTGTTAAATTGTTATTTATATTTTCAGTCTTTAGAAGTTATTCAATCGATGATATCGAAAGCAGAGAAAATGTTGTCAAAGGGCAATTACAAGCTAGAACATGATACAGAAAATAATAAAAAGTACAAGGCAGGAAATTCTGTAAGAAACAATGAACAATACAAAACTAGTGGAGAATGTTCAAATTATTCTATAAACTCAAAAAGTGATTATCATAGATCCAAAAGATACAGGTCTAGATCGAGAAGTAATGATCGAAACGAACAACATAGTATGCGAAGTAATGCACAGTATGAAAAGCGTAAACAGGCATACAAAAGACCTGTGGACGACGATCATTCTGTTGGTACTTCGTATGATAAATATTACTCCGCTACAAAAAGATGGCAGAAACCACAGGTATCGAGTAAAGTCATAGATACAGGATCAAATGCTCCTGAATTGAAAACTGTCAGTGTTGAATACAACAGCAACATAAATAACACAAGTAATAAAAAAATGATTACGGTACCAGAATCTGATCTAAATAAGTTAGGGGCAAGAATTGTTAAAGCAGAAATAATGGGTGACACTGTACGTTTGTACCTACTTTTTATACTTACTAGCACAGAAAGCATTAATAATTAATTAAAATTTGTATAACATTTTTGTAGAAACTCGTTGCTGAATTAAAAATTCAACTGAATAAAGCTAGGGAACTCGCAACCAGTGCTGCTCAATTAAACGAATCGGACAAAGACCAAACTGTAATTCTTACGAAAACCGATACAAAAGGTATGTACGAAAGACCATTGATGAACTAATTCCACTCAAAGACATTAATAAACGACATGTGCTTCAACAGGTGTTGCTAGACCCCTGGAGTATAGAAATCAGTCTACAGGTCCATCTGGAAATACTAAACAAAAAACTGTACAAACTCACATTGCAGGGAAAAAAATTCGGCATTATTTCGACGATGACAAATATTCATTGCAACAATTAGTAAGTAGTTTCTTTAAGTAGACTAATTCGTTATCTTAATGTTATAGGCGAGTAAAATTCTAAATTGTTTCAGTTCCAACGAGAGAAAGGAAGATCCGTGAACGAAGATGATGCTGTATTTACTAAAGTTGCATCTAAGGTATGTGTGACGACAAGCGAAGTATTTATTTTAATACGTTGATTGACACAGAACATGATGATAACGTTGATAAAAAAATGTATCGATTTGCAGAACATGAACATGGATGAAATATTCGAAGAACAAATTACGCGAGTTCAAAAGAGTTCGAAACTAGATGAGAAAGATCGTTCTCTTGCTATCAAGGAGCATAAACGTTTATCCAAAAGTTTGGATACTTGTCACTGGTGTATCGATTCTAAATATATGTTAAAACATATGATTGTTGCAATGGACTCTGAAATTTGTTTGAGTCTTCCTCCATATACCTCTTTAACCGAAGGGCATTGTATCATCACACCAGTACAGCATATTGCTTGTCAATTGCAATTAGATGAAAATATTTGGGAAAAGTTAAAGGTGCGATATAATTTGAAATATTGCATGTTTGTGATTGCAATTACGATTACACATAAACTTATGTACATAATTCGTATATTCGTATCGTATTTTCAGGTATTTAAACAAGCTTTATACGACATGTTTGCGAAGCAAAACAAGTACCCAGTGTTTTACGAGATATATAAAAATCGCCATCAATTTGTTCAC
The DNA here is from genome assembly GCA_028453745.1 of Agapostemon virescens. Lineage (NCBI taxonomy): Eukaryota > Metazoa > Arthropoda > Insecta > Hymenoptera > Halictidae > Agapostemon > Agapostemon virescens. The sequence goes on from CM052090.1 coordinate 26,628, forward strand.
ATGCAATTGGAATGTGTTCCTTTACCAAAAGATATAGGTGAACTAACTCCTATGTACTTCAAGGTAAGATCAAACGCGTATGTATATCTATATTTAATAAAAAAACATTTTTATTTTTTTTATAGAAAGCATTATTGGAATGTGAAACAGAGTGGTCCATGAACAAAAAAATTATTGATCTTGAACACACGGACGTAAAACGAACCGTACCAAATGGTTTATCTTATTTCATGGTCGAATTTGAAATCGGAAAAGGGTATGCGCATATCATAGAAGATGAACATTTGTTTCCAAAAAATTTTGCAGAGGTAATTGTTCTATTAAACAAAATTAAGAGAGACAAATCGATTATTTATCAAAAATATTTTTCTTGTTTTGTTCTAGGAGATTCTTGGCGGAATGCTAGATTTAAATCATGACACGTGGCGTAAACCTAGGAAAGAAACTTTCGATCAACAACGGGAAAAGGTACTCAATTTTTTGGAAACTTGGAAGAATTATGATTGTGCGATTACGAATTGTGTGTAATTTTGTGATATTGGTCATTCCTAAACTGACATTTGTATTTCGAACTACAGTATAATTTTGAAGGAACTGTTAATGACCTCCTTAGTAATATTTACAAACGTGAATGTTATTTTATTTTATTGAAATTATAAATGATACAGTTCTTGTACACGTTCTCATTCACCCTTCTCATTCACAAGAGAATCCTGTTACTGGTAGTTTTTGTAAATGACCTTTCAATGTAAATGGAAATAGAGATAAAACTTGAAATTTACTTCCCATTTTACTTTCGTCCATTATCATTTCATATTCAGATTCTAAACGTTTTTGTACTTCTTCCGAAGCGTTTTGTAAAAGCATTTGCAACCGTACATCGATTCCAAGATTCTTTAGAAAACGTGCTTGAGTTATCGGACCGAAAGTTACAAGGCTGTTGTCTCTCTCTACAACCTTTTTTATAACTGCAAAATCGACATCCGCCGTCAGATCTGCAGTTCCTGGATATGAAAGTGGATCGTGTAGTTTGTGTTGAGAAAACGCGCGCAGTGTATCTGATTTGTCACCACTATGTCCGTAGTCGCAAATCAAAGCAAATCCACCGCATTCCTGTAGGTACTGAGCTATATATTCTATTATTACGAGAGTTTGAGGGCTGACTTCCACATGACTTCTTTTTTCATCATTCTACAAATAAGTAAATAACAATGAACAGTTTGTTTCAGCTGTAAATAAATCTCGCTTGTAACAGTATTTTCACTAAGAAATTACAAGTTCTTACAGAAATATAAAGCATAGCAGGTGTTTGTACATTCGATAGAACATAACAAAATTTTTCTTCCTTACTTCCTTTGATTATATCCACCAAAACCTCGTTCCATCCTCTGTCGGTTCTCTGAGGTTTAACAAATTTTATTTACATGTTGTACATATATGAGTACAATATTCATTACGCTTATCTATTAAATACCTGAAATTTATGTATCGGCAAAGCATCGAAAAATTCATTTGCTAAAAATATACTAAACTTTTTGGGGATATCCTTCACCGAATAATACCAATATACGTTTACATTATCTTCTGTAATGCCTTCTCTATAATACGAAACATTTAAATTCTGTTTGTCCTTATTTCCTAGAATATTATGTTCTTTCGTTGTTTTACATAAATTGTTTGCTTGAATTAAAGATAGAGCAGGGCTGATTTCCACCAAATGTACCGATACATTGCTTAAAACTCTTAACTGCTGAAATACCTGTGTTGCGAATGTATACTTTTACAATGAAATCGATATATGGTATATGCTAAGTTCTAAAATCATACCCGTAATATATCTTTAATTAAAGTTCCTCTACCTGGACCTAACTCGACAATTTGAAAGGGACATTTAGCGATTTTTAGTTTTTCATAAAGTATCCAAACAGCTATCATCTGAAACATGTGAACGAAAATCTTCTATACAAGAATTTCGAGTGAAATTAGAAAAAAGAAACGCTACTATTCGGAGAATTCTTGAGCAAGAGTTACATACTTCTCCGAATAGCTGTGTGATTTCTGGAGATGTTGTAAAATCACCTTTTTCACCGAAAACATCTTTCTTCATATAATAACCCGCACTTGGATGAGTTAAAACTTCTTTCATGTATTCGGCAACGGTAATAGGTCCACATGCTACGATTTTCGTGTGTAAATGTCGATAAAGATCCGATAACTTTTCTTCATTTGAATGCGACGAATAGATCTTTCGACAATTTGATAATACTCGTGTTTTTAACAATCCATAATCCTTTATACATCTCCGTAACGATTGAAACATTTGAAACATTGTTTTAAACTGTATATATGTATAGAGACACTTGCAGGTTACGAAATTGAAAAGTGTTTCTTTCTTACGTTTACAATATTTATATTTGTTAAATTTGTGACACTTTTTGTACACCATAAGTCATAAGTATACATATAGGTACGTATGCATGCATCTAAATACAGGTTTTTAATTGGAGTTTGTAAAAACGAAATTATACGTATTTTTACGAACATGTAAATAAATATTGTACCTACATCCTATGATACTTGATATAAGAAACCCCATCCTATATAGGTATTAATTGAACCGCGTTTGAATATTTTACCGTTGCGTCGCGTGTAATTTAGGTATGTTGAATAGTTTCAGTTGTTTTTTGAAAGGTGGCAGCACATTTGTTTTTGTAATTGTGACTAGGAATTGAATTGCAGATGGTAAACTACATATTGATTTTATTATCGTTAGCTGACCAAAAAAAGGAACAGAATACATAAAAGTGTGTTTGTTAATTATTTTTTGTAATTTAAAATGGTGATTGCTGCACAAATTTGTATTTAATAATTTGACGCGTACTAGTTTGTTTTAAATAATGTCAACCTAACTTAGTGATAGGTGTAAACAAGTAAAGAAGTTCAATCATGTTCTGTGCACAGAAGATAAATGGATCCGGAGATAAAATCTCAAAAATCTTTACCACCGTTAGTTGAAGGGAAAATTCATGGTTATTTGAAGCTTGTTATAGATGAAGTCGTTTGGTCGGAGAGAAGTTTTGGAGAAATTAAAATATTTGCGTTTTGGTGGGGTGAAACCGTCGGTGCTCAATTTCGGCCAGTGGATGTTGGGAAAAATATCACAAGATACAAGCATGAAACAACAGAAATTTATACTGTTCGGACGAATATAAATCTATTTCAGGAATATGTTGAGCAATGCGAGTGTATAGAATTAACGATTGTTTCCGAAGAGAATAACATAGTGATAGGAACTTCCAAAATTACGGGTTTGTTAAAAGTTTTTGAATCGAAGCCCTATATCAAGTATGTACCGATAGTAAATGAATTTAAAAGTAAAATAGGTGAAATACATGTTTCCATGAAATTAGAATATGCAACGAAAGTTTCAAATATGCATTTGAAACTAAACAAATATGTCAAAGTGAATGGTATCGATAATACTGTGCCAATGACTGACGATAGTTTTAAGTATCCAGAAAAAGTGTCCAGTAATGTACAGAATAAATTGGAGGCCGAGGAAAATGAAGTTTATAAATCCATTTTAAAGTCAAGAAGAATAAAATTACAAAAACTTTTGATTAAAGGCAATGAAGAAGCGACGGATGAACTTGTTACACAAATTGTTGCGAGAGCTCAAAGACTCAGAGGAGCAGTATTGAGAGAATCGTGTGGTGAAGATGTTTCTGATTTTAGCGACATTTCATTGATTGGTAGTGTACAGTCTACTAATGATAATCTCAAATTGTGGGAATACCTTTTAGGCAGAGAAATGACATCTCTCGACAAGCATAAACCATTATCTATAGTCGAATCAACATCTCCTAGTGCTAGCCCGATAGATTTTATATCCGACAGTTTTAATGTGTGCAAACATAATAAGAGGAAAATTAAACCAAGCAGTACATCATCTTTCATGCAAACAAATTCTACATTGGAAAAAATGTGTACTAAACCAAAAGGTATATAACTTGTTTAAAGTAAATATTCGTTTAAAGTAAATCACGATACAATGTATTTCAGAAAATTTACTATTGGACAAAGTAAATAGTATTCGGATATTTGTGGAATTGTTTGCCTTGACTTCTGCTGGTTATAGGCGGGTTAAATCTTCTGTTTCATCACGTATGTTTGTAAAATGAAATTGAAAATATATTGTAATGTCTTATAATACATTACATCTTATAATATTTTATTTTTATTTTTTAGATCATGATAATACTTTTTTGCATCCTACTTATTTTATAAAGTACGATATGACTTTTGAACATGTTAAATTAAGTAAAAAGAAATCAGTAAATAATAACAAATCTGTAAGAATAAGTTCTAAAAAGCAAACAGACCAAGGTATGTTTTCATTTATTTAGGTAACTTTCATTTTTTAAAGTTGTCGTGTATTTGTTTGTAATGATATGAAGATATTGACCAAGATTTTTCTTTATAGAAATTTATTTCAACCACGATGGTGTCTATGAAATATCAAAATTAAAATCGCACACAGAGTATTTTGTAAAGTTTAAAATATTTATCCGTCATTTTAACAAAAAATCACTAATTGAATTAGGTGTTGGTACTATGCATGTTAATGATATCATAAAGACTGAAAATTGGAGTACCACACAGCGTATAATTATTCTCAATAAGGGAATAAAGATTGGAGAATTAAGCGTAGTTGCAGAATTAGGTTCAGATTTTGTTCATTTTGGAAAACAATATATCGGTAAGCATAATTCATATTTTTATAAGAAAACTTACATTAATATGGATGTTTCAAATATTTTGTTACTTTCTCAGGTGATATCATATCTTCCAAGGAAAATATTCCCAGTCTGAAAATGCTGCAACAATTGAGTAGAAATAAAAACAAAAAAAGAAGATATAAAAATGCGACAGACATTCGGCCAGAAACACATAGCGAGCTACCATCGATTTCAACACAAGTAAATCGTGTAACTGTTGTCAATGATTTGCTTGCAACAACCAATGTATCTCGCTGTGATACAAACAGTTTGGATGGCAGAAAAATTACTGGGAAAGATAGAGAAAATGATGCAGATGAAAAAGTATAAAGCACAATTCGTAATACAAGTATTTTTCAAGTAGGAAAGTATTGTTGCTCAGAAAAAAATAATTACTTCACAGATGTTACTTCGAGGCTTCATATATATTGCAGAAGGAAAAGAATTGTCAGAATTAAATACTTACTTAATATGCAGAGCATTTTGGACAGAGGAAAAAAGTAGAAGCTTAATATATACAAATACGAAAAATCCACTTTATCGTTTTTCTCAAGTAATTGTTTCATTTTTTTTGTTTTATTTTTGCAATTCGATGTATATTATAGTAATGTATTTTTTTACGTTTCAGATAGCAACTGTCGTTTTTGACGATGATTTATTAAATCTTATGAAAGATAATTACGTAATCGTTGAAGTTTATTATAGAAACGATAATAATGTAGATAATTTATTAGGATTAGTAAAGTTGTCTATACATCCATTATACATTGCGTACAGAGATTCGCATGTGCTGCCTGAATTGTTGTCATCCAAGGTAGTATATATACTACACACTAACTTCTATGTCGAGGAAAAGAGTGTTTTATCAATTAATTCACTTACAAGCTGTTCTATTCGAATATTTCAGTATCCTGTTGTGAGTGTAGACGAATGGGTGCCAATTATCAATCCTGTAACAGGTCGATCTCATGGTCAATTGTATGCATTGGTAGCTCTTGGAACTACGGAACAAATTGCATTATTAGAAACTTCAAGAAATTTACGAAATACCTACAATGCGCCGAATCGTTCTGGAAATTTGTCAGAATTGGTGGATCGTCCAGAGACAGGATCGCAAAGCGATCGACGATTTGCGTATGTTAGCGACGTAGTAGAGAAAAAAATGTGTTGTTTAGATTTAAAAACTCAAGAATGTCAGACGGACATTTCAACTATTAAAGAAATAAAATTGAAAACTATCCCGCAGGAAGAAGCAAATTCAGAAAATTTAATGTTACATAATTTAGTGGACCGTTTAACAGAATTTTTAAATATTGATAAAGATGATTCGAACAATGAAATAAGTTTAATGGGGATAAAACGAATACCTACAAATGCAAAAGAACAGATATGCATAAGTGACTTAAACTTCAATAATAATTATTATGAGAGTGATAATAGTAGCGTTAGACACAATTGTCGTTTACCCACGGAAACGTGCAGAAGTGTCGGTGTTGGTGCCGAATATGAAGAAGAGATAGACCAACAACAAAACATTGATTGCATCAATAAAGCATTTGACTTACCAACTGTAATACATAATAAAGAAAATGACTTGATAGATTCGGAGAGTAGTGAAACAATGTTTCGAGTTGTCGTTGAAATCGAATGTGCATTGCATTTACCAAAAGAAGAAAAATTGAATGAGACGATTGAACCCAGTACATATGTATCTTTTCAGGCCAATAAATGCGATCCATCGAAACATTTAAATTCCTGCATGATTACCAATGTTTTCCCACATAGTTGTAATCCTAAGTGGAATTGGAAGAACGACGTAAAACTACCAGTGGACTTACTTTTACGTGTATGTAATCGTTAAATTGTCCAAGAATTTGAAACTTTTTCCTTTTTTCTTCTCTATAAAATTGTCTTTTTTTGTAGGCTGAAAAGAGATTGATCTTAAAAGTTTGGCGCGTCATAGACTCGGATATAAGTATGCAAATCAACTTGGAAAGGGATGTTGTTATTGGATTTTCTGCTATCGATATTTCAGTGTTGATTTCCGGTTTTCCAATAATATCCGGGTGGTTTCACATAATGGACTTTTCAGGAGAATGCAACGGACAAATCAAAGTATCGTTCAGATTTAATTTATCGCGTGCGTTTACTTCGTTTTTTCGTTTGTCTGTACGTTAACGTTTATATTTTAGGTGTCCATAACGCCATTGGATAATTTATCATTGTTCAGGAAATCTACGTCGACGCAGAACACAACGCGAATTCCAGTGTGTGATACGTCTCAATTGAATTGGTTGCCATTAAATGCCCCAGAGATGCACACCAATGATAAAATAAGAAAAGATACTTCATTAACTGGTGTGCAAGCAACAACCGCAAAACTCACTGAAAATCAATCAGCTGATTCTATGTCGTTCGTTGGTCTTGAAGACGCATCTATGCCATTCTTATCCTTATCACTAAAGTAAGAAAATATATATTCCCTTTCTTTGTTTCGTTCGGAAAAAGAGGGAAGGGGATGAATGTATCATTGCAAAATTATTAATTTTTCTAGGAAAAAACTGACCGAGTTAGATGAAATTACAAAACGTTTAGAATTACGTTTGCGTGACATTACAAACGCAGCTTTTGAAGATTACATTGATAATGAATCTGATTTAAACGAATCGCACAGCGATGTAGAAAATAATGATTTTAAAAGTGCGGCTCCACTACTGCCTGCCACAGGCACAGTTAACAACAGTGGCAGAGTGAGACAAGTATTTGAAACGAATACGGATGAAAATACATCGATCGAAAGCGAAATTCACGATTGCTCGTCCGAACCTGTTGCTAATATCAGCGAAACAAACAAATCTGTGAATCTGAAGTCTGGTTCTCACTGCGTGGCAAACTCTTACGCCGAACAGAGTGTAATCGATTGTCAAGTACAACATGGAAATGAAGAAATTGTAATGCATAACATTGGAACATTGCGGAATACTCCATCCGATTACCCCGAACGGGGATCAAAAACACATATAAATTATTTACTCGATAAACTATCTCTACAGCTTCCTCTACAGTCAGTGATAAGTAACACTGATTTATCATCCAATTCCGATACGTGCTTGAGTGCTCGCACCCAAAGCATCAACGCTTGTACATTAATGAAAGAGACAAACGGCGCAAAGGAACGAAGTATTGAAACTTTTAAGGGTTACGCGACGAATTGCTCAACTAAAGAGAATAAACACGTGCACGAAGTGTTGTCGCAATCTCGAATCGCTAACAAAATGTCGACAGTGATACGCGAAGAATTAACTTCCGAAGAAAACAGCGATGCGTCGAAATACGATAGTTTAACAACATACCTGATAGCTTCAAACATTCGTCACATGGACTCGAATGGTGTTTTCAATCCACTTCTTTATCAACATTTAGTACCAGATTTTTATTATTCTAACACATTGCCAGAGGAAGAGGCCATTGAACAATTAGACAATCGTTACGCTAAGGGTTTGATTACGTCTGAAAATAATCAATTAGACAATGTACAAAAGTCGACAGAGATTGGTACATCGTCGTCGACACACGCTGAACTATTTCGAACTGTACAGTCTGGTTTGTCAGAAGATATTGATAACGATGATATTGACTTAACTGTTATTCGTAAAGTCGATTGCAACGACTTGTTAGTAAGTAATAGTAATAGTACAGAGTCAACCACAACTATATCGCCTGAAAAGACTTCGGTGAAACAAATTGATCTTGAAACAACTGAATACAGTTATTCTACTTCCTCTGAGATATCAGATCTCGTGTTGTCGAGACAAGCTCCTGATGGTGGCAATCCTATGGAAGATATAATCAAACAATCAATTTCACAACAAGCAGACGACGATCCAGACTTATTGCCCCACAGTTGCAATTAATTACTCGACGACATTAGTGTTTCAATGACTACGATTAGTAAGCATGTTACTTTACTATTAAGACGATCATATACTTTCTACCGTAAGTAAAATGAACCGAATAGAATTTCACATATATAACCGAATGACCGAATATCGAAGACTGTTATTCGTTCATCACCTATGAAGCACTTATATACATCGCGTTGAAAAGTAATATACATACGACACATACCTAAATAATGCACGATGAAACGATAACACCTACCTACGTCTGACCTTACTTTCGATTTTGATGATAGATATTTGACTTATTGACTCATTTTGTGTATCAGGCACATATTATGTGCAGACTACGCGTGTGCAAATGATATTGGTGCAGGAATTTAATATAATTAAGCATTATCCGACATAATACCAATCCATATATCAATACTAATTAAGCACTTATGTTACTTAATGTATCTACATACGTATACAAATACTTTCATGTATCACTCGTTTGCTACAATGGACTTTTTGAAGAATTTTATTGTTTTGAATCATCACAATTGATAAGAACATCCTATTAAAACGAAAATTGGTGTATATGTTTTATTAATTAATATCATAAATTCTTAAGAGCTTCTTTATTTATCATGTATTATTTATTATCTGCAGCAGTGAGTTAAAAACAACAAATTTCGCACCATGAAAATAGTGTTGTGCAATTGAGCGATGCACGAAGCCTTGTACGCTCACATTTTTATTTTTTATACAGCATGTGTACATATTATATTTATAACATAAGCATGTATTGAAAAGAATTGTATAGGTATTAATTGAATTTGAAACAAATCAAACCGTTATCAAACATTCTTTTTGGTAAATAAATCTTTACAATGAAATGTAAAAGGAAGAAATATACATATAATGTTATTCGATTTGGTATACATATTCGGTATATTTTATCGTATTTTAATAGAGAAAATTCGATTTGAATAGGAATCACTATACACGTATGAGAGGTTTGATTGCAATCAGTCTTTTAAATAAGCAGAAAGGTAGGATTCTCTTTGAATCCATTGTGTGAGAATTTTCGGATGCATCGACCATGTTTTTGCAGTGGTTGCCCCATGTTGATGTATAATTGAACAGTCTCGTATTTTCTACAATTTTATCAAAAATAAATATGTATGCAGACATAATATTATATCCAATTATTTCTGTTATACGTACTACATCGCAACATTTATGCTGTAAACTTACGCGAAATAATATCGAGCTTGACGTTTTATATTCACTTTGTTTTTCATACTGAGCCATGCATAATCTACATAAGAATATATTATTTTTTAGGTGCCAATAATCATCGAATATTCGTTTTCCACAACTTTTGCAGACATCTGCGGTTCCACTGCAGCATTTTAAGTCCACGCCAAGTTCCATTTTCGCTCTACCACCAAAATTATGTGCAAATCTAATACCTTCTCCTTTGGCACTGACATACGTTCCTGGACTATTATCGTATATAAACATTATTTCATTTATTTTGAATAATTAGTACAGTTACCTTTATATAGTTTTCTTATTCTACCCTGGAACTGAATTTGCAGGGTAAGATCCTGTTTTAGAGTTATTACGTTTATACAAGTACTTCAGTTCACCCGATTGTTTAGGGAATATGGAAGCGTTGTAATTGAATGGCGATGAATGAACGTCTGTGTGTAACGCTTGCTTTGTGAATCTGGCGATACCACTATAGCCCCTTTTACTGATGCTACGAAAGCAAGGCTGAAATATAATATAGCATTTACTTTGTTATACTTACGGTATCGTTAACCAGTACAATTCATTGTAATCATTTGTACCTTGTTCTTAATAGATTTATATGATTCTAAAACATTGTATAAATTTGGTGATACGTTTGGATGGTCTTCTAACGTGTAATATTTCATAAATGAACTTTTCTTGGAAGTATCGCGTAAACACCCTGATCCAAAACATATTTGTTGTTGTTTTTGTTTTTCAATTATATAAGTAAATTCTGTTTAGAATGAAAATCAATCTTTATCCAACATAGTAGCTTCGTTTGATCAATGTTTATATTTCAGTAATAAAACAACAACGAAAAATTGCAATAACATACGTATTAGATAGTTGTGAATTTAAATGTAATATTTAATTTATGATCAGTAGAATTTTAATCAATCTTATGGCAAATGTTTTATAACCCATTACCTTCCATTTGATCTTGAATTTAAAACAAGCTTTTGTCAGTATTATATGATTATCAATGAACTTGTTATAGTTTTCTCTGTACATAACAATTTATTGTAATACCATATTTGCATTCTGCCTTGATGTACGTGACAATTTGTGCGGGCAAATTTATAGTTTGTATTTGAAAGTAACTAAAGTGTAATTCATACGTTTTATTGACTAATTATTGTATGTACCTGTACATGATTGGTTGACTAATCAAAAGCTAACTAATTTATTTTTTCTGATAATGCGACTTTTTGCAACGATAAAATTGAGCAATTGATATTTTATACAGTAATAGGAAATAGTTGTAATCGTAAAATTTCTCTATATAGAGATTCAAATTTGGCACCGCCTTGCGCGTTTGCAACCGCGCATGCTTTTACGTATATCATTAGAATACAACTGCGCTGTTTTAGTCAAATCAACGACTCTACAATATAAAATGAATCTTTTTTACAATGTGGATTTACAATAGAAATTCTAGATGTATATAAGAGAATATAGAATGTTACCACAGTGTAATTATTTTAATGAAAAGAACAGAAGCAAGGATAAAATCATTTAATAAGAGACATGTTAATGGAGGCTAAGTCGAACAACAGAGTGCGGTAGTCTCGGCAGGTCGATGGTGCTGTTCGTACCGACGGTCCGTTCGCAGCCGTCTTTGCTTCGCGATGCGTCCACTGATGTGTGTTTCTGCACATGGCCGTGCCGCCCAACGGGCTTCTGCATTGTTCCACGGTTTTTCGCACTTTGTTACCGGTAAATGAATCCTTTATAGTCAAATTTTCTACTTGCACAATCAAACGATGCACGATCCGCGCCTTAAACAATACCAAAAACCTTCTTTTTCTCGATAACTGTAATTAATAAATCAAGATGCGAGTCACTAACGAAATCACATCAATGTTTGATTCCTATTGTAGACTTAAAATTTCATTTATGTTTTTCGAAATTTCATTGCTGGTCGAAATTCGTTGATTGCAATATGAGCCTGTATTATCAAAATATTTACGAAGAACGCTTTCTTGAAAAATTGTAGTATTGTAATCTGATGTTCAAGGACGCACAGTGACAAACCGTAATTTCTATATAGTCTGTATTTTCTTAAAAATTGTATACTTTTAAGGATTTTTTTTATTAAATCGGATAAAACAGTCAATGGGAAGCTAATGACACATTTTAATCTTTAATTTAACAATACAACCTTTTTTCGATTTGTGATGTTCCTCTTAAGTAATATTCTTCACTCGTGTATATATATATGACTTTTTTCAGTATGTAAATTCATGTGCGAATTCTAGATTATTAAATAATTTATTTCATTATAACAATATGTACAAATGTTCTAAGTATCATTTAGATATAGTTTTACAGTATTATGTGAGAAAAGAAATTTTTTACATGCATGAAATTAGTAATTTCTAAATGTATATATTTGTCTTTTCATGCTTAAACTAATTATATATGATTAACTTATTAGTACCATAAAACAGTTGTATATATATTTCTTTGTTACAAAGAATATTAGATACTTATTTTATAATGCATTTTTTTAGGGTTGTACCTACTATTTTTAGAAGAATTATCTAGTACAGTATATCCACCATGACTACATCGTCGGAAGATGTTTTGATGCAAGTAGGACAAGTTCGTTATAAAAAAGGAGATGGCACATTATATGTGATGAACGAACGAATAGCTTGGATGCTCGATAACAGAGACACTGTGTCTGTTAGTCACAAGTATGCCGACATTAAATGTAAGACCATCCGTGTAATCAATGGAATATTGTTTAATAAAAGAAATATTGTAGAACAAAAATATATCACTATAAATTCATTGCATCTTTTGGTTATTTCTTCTTCTTTTTGTTGTTCACCTATTTGAAACAAAAATATTTGCATAATATACGATATATATATATATACGTATATATGTATGCATGTTTGTATACACAAACATTTAGATTTTGGATCCAAATTTAATGCAAATTAATTGCATAATTAAAGATTTAAATAAATGTAGCCTTGTATAATAATACTTGAACTTTTTAGTGCAAAAGATATCACCGGAAGGAAAATCAAAAATACAGCTGCAAGTTGTTTTACACAATGGTTCTTCATCTACGTTTCACTTTGTAAATAGAAATGGACAGGAGGCACAGATAAAGGATCGTGATGATGTGAAAGAATTACTTCAGCAACTATTGCCAAAATTCAAAAGGAAAGTGAACAAAGAATTAGAGGAGAAAAATAGGTAATATAGTGGGTATTGTATTTGAAAATTTGTTCTATTTACAAGTGATAATGAAATATGATTTACCAGAATGCTTCAGGAAAATCCGGTATTGTTACAATTATACAGAGATTTAGTTATTACCCAAGTTATTTCATCGGAGGAATTTTGGTCGCAGCATGCTGCAGAACATACTCAAGCTAAAAAGAGTCAACGTCAAGAAATTGGTGTTAATAGCGCTTTTCTGGTGAGATTCGTATTTAAGTAAACATTATGGAGCATGAAATGAGCAAATCAGTATATTAGAATGTTTTTTTCAGGCTGACATAAAGCCACAAACCGATGGTTGCAATGGATTAAAGTATAATTTGACCGTTGATGTAATAGAATGTATATTTAAGACGTATCCTGCAGTAAAAAGAAAACATCAAGAAAATGTACCCCATAAAATGTCTGAATCTGATTTTTGGACAAAGTTCTTTCAGTCGCATTATTTTCATCGTGATCGCATCAATGCAGGGACCAAGGACCTTTTTACCGAATGTGCCAAAATAGATGATCAAGAACTTAAAAAAGATATTCAGTCAGGTATCGATGATCCATTGGTAGACATTACCTCCTTCGAAGATCAAACCCTGGATGAAAATTATGGAAACGGACCAAGCAAGTCCGATAAAATTTCAGGGAATATTGTTCATCAAAGTATGATCAAGAGATTTAATCAACACAGCATTATGGTTTTAAAGGCCAGTACTGCCAAACAATCTATGCAACCTATTCAACCGCAATTAAATGGATCGACACCTTCTGCAAGCAAGTCTGCGCTTTCTAATCGAACCGATGAACAACCAAAAACTAAAAAGGTAAACTCGTACGGTGCGAATCATTCTATAGAACGCATAGAAATAATATTGTATATCGTCCATTACATTATTAAAAAAAAAAAAAAGCGGAATATTTCATGCTTACAGGTTCGAATACAAGAGAAATTAACATACGATGATCTTGACAGTAATTGTGACATAAACACAAATCATAGCGCACCATTGAACTTGACACACATAGATAGATATTTACATGGTCCTGTACCAGGATATGGCAATACGGTACCCACATCCGAAGAACTTTTTATGACCGTAAACCAACTGAAAAGAGAAGCAAATGGATGGCTAACAGGACATAGTATACCGAGGCAATTAGCAATGTCGTTAGTTAGTCCGGCTGCAGCCGTCTCGGCTCTAGGGGAATTGACTCCTGGTGGTTTGCTGATGAAGGGCTTCAGAGAAGAAAGCCTTGGACGTAAGTGAATGGTTGACAAATATCAAGAAATTAAAATATTTGTAAAATTTGGTGTTTCTTTCTGTATGTTCGCAGAATTAATACCAAAGGATTTAGAAAAAGAATTGCGTAACGTTTATGTATGCACATGCGAATTGCTTAGGCACTTTTGGCGAAGTTTTCCACCAACGACACCACAGCTCGAAGAAAAGGCAATTAGAATGCATGAAGCGTTACACAGATTTCATTCTGCTAAACTTAAACCTTTTGAAGTAAGTTTTTCGTTGTATATATTATATATATATTTGTTACGTTACGTTACGTTATTTTATGT
>CM052090.1:41405-79864 GCA_028453745.1 Agapostemon virescens
TTATGTTATGTTATGTTATGTTATGTTATGTTATGTTATGTTATGTTATGTTTATCTCTTTTTGTATTACATACATACATAATACCATTTCATTTCTAGGATCGTGTTCAACGTGACTTTTCTGCTGTCAGTCAACATTTGACAAGTCACTTAAACCAATTATTAAACACGGCATACAGAAAATTTGCAGTCTGGCAACAACGTAAAATGCAAATGAGGTAGCCGTTAAGTAATTTCTTCTATAAGTGAAAACAGCGTGAATTCAACAGAGCAATATTGACCATCCTACGTATATTGCATTTTGTAACGTTACCGTAATTAGGAATTAATATGGGTGTATATCATGAAAACCAAAGCAAAATCGTATCGTGCATCCTGATCGTGCTGCCTGGTATTGTTTATTTATTCTTACATGATGATGTTTATTATTGTTTGAGAATTCTCATTAGTATATTTCGTCAGATTCATTTGTAAGAAAATATTTCAAGAATACTTACGTAGTTTAATGTATAGATTATTTATTTACTTGTTCTAAGTTGTTTACTATGTACTATGTTGCTTATTTAGTAACATTCTGCGATACACGGTTATATTGCGTTAGTGTTTCGAAATGGTCTCGAGAATTAAAATTTATGCAGAAAATTCATTGAGCATAGAATATCATTATTGTTCTAAGATCTCCACAACAAGAGAAGGGGAGAAAAAGAAGGAAGGAAGGAGAGAGAGAGAGAGAGAGAGAGAGAGAGAGTAAAATGCGGTTAGAAACGTGTGTATAAAAACATTTAAAAAATGTTGTATGATATCAAAGTAGCTGTGATATCGCCACTATACTACTTTGCTTGCCGGTAGAATTCACCCCGTTTAATTAAATTTTGGATTCTTTTTATGTATTATTATACTTGCAATAATAGTATTAGAACATTATAAAAAACGGTACAATATTTCACTCGTAATAACATAAAAACAATGTCCTTAATACAATTTGCATTTGCATAAAAAATTTTGCATCGCGAATTTTCAGTACTAGTATACACGGTGGCATCGGTATACTTCTCAAGATATCTGCGATATACTCAACTAAGTGTCTTAATTGTTGAATCCTATTCTTTTTATAGTAACAGGTAAGACAACTTGTAACATGCAATTTCATAAACTGCCTCTACTGCCTTTACTGTTCACTTTCTCTACAGTAACAATAATTTGGCAGTTATACATATTTAAATGGGTGATATGTATTTTATTCGGTAATAAAGATGACCATACTCTACGACTATTACTACTGCTAACTACCGCTATCACTACTGCTACTACTACTACTACTACTACTACTACTACTACTATTACTACTACTGCTGCTGCTACTACTGATACTACTATTACTACTGCTGCTGTTACTGCTACTGCTACTGCTACTGCTACTGCTACTGCTACTGCTGCTACTGCTGCTACTGCTGCTGCTACTGCTGCTGCTGCTGCTGCTGCTGCTGCTGCTGCTGCTGCTGCTGATACTACTACTGCTATTACTTCTTCTTATTATTATTATTATAGTTATAAATATATTCTTACATTACCATTGTAATAAATGTTATCGTGCGTATACCAATTTTTAATTAACAACACTTTGATGAATTACGATCAATTTCGTTTGTATTAGAAAAAAAATATATAACATTTTCATAATTGGTTGTTCGTTGAAGTTTACATCCTACGTCAAATGCTTTTTAAGAATTAATAGTTTCACAATCAACAGGTGTACTGACTTGTACAGTTGTGACTTTACAACGCACATATCCTTTTTGCTTTATTCATCGATTTGTTTAATTCTACAATGGAATAATGTAGTTTCTGAAATAAGAAATGTTTTGAAATGGTGAAATATAGATACCACAATAATAGTAGCAGACAACATAAAGAGACGTGAAAAGACATTTAAATAAGGATTGTAACAATTGATGATTTTGTTGAAAAATCCCGCTCCCGAGGTTACCTTTCGGTTATTCTGCTTCGATAGATGGCGCGATTCATTGTTGATTCGATTCAAAATGGCGGCCTATAATGGGCACTGCGGGGTAACATTGTTCAATTCCCCGCGATAAATGAGCCCGTG
Source organism: Agapostemon virescens (assembly GCA_028453745.1). Lineage (NCBI taxonomy): Eukaryota > Metazoa > Arthropoda > Insecta > Hymenoptera > Halictidae > Agapostemon > Agapostemon virescens. The sequence continues at coordinate 43,513 of CM052090.1, forward strand.
TGACGGTAACTGAGCGCGGTGTGTGCGTAAGTACCGGGTCTAGGGTGTACCAGGAATGTACACTTTTCTTTGGATGTTCGAATCATGTGAGCGTAATCGCAGTGCCAGCCGATCGTGTGTCGTGCGTTGGCCAAGTTTGTGTAGCCATATTTATTGTGTTATTCGATGAGACGTTATATCTTTTTCTACACCGGCAAATGTAATCAGTAATCAGTATTCAAGACATATGGCCATATACCGACGAACGTGAAATTATCGTTTTAGTAATTATCGCTGACAAGAAATGTGGCGATTCAATCATCTACGATAAAGACCGATTATGAACGGACGAAACATCTAAGGACCCTATCATAATAGGTCATGAAAAGACGCTACACTAGGTTTTCTTCGATTCATAAAAACCGGCGCACATTTGCTATTTGTTTCTTTTTGTATAGACCTCTGTTTCTGCAATTTCTGAGCAATACGATTTGTGAAAAACATCGAAGAATACTGGTACTTTTGCTACCTGTGGTAGCGTACATTCTATTGTTTTGGTACCTGAAGGATATTACAAAAACGTGAGTTTTTCTTTACTAAATCTTCTGTTCGACCACTTTTCGTAAATAATTCATCCGACTGATGAAAGCGTTAATAACATTGATTAGAGAGAAATAGAAAGTCAACAGGACAAACTGTGGAGTATATTATTACTATATATGATATGTTATTCGACATTTCATAAGATAAATAATATATTCGAAAGATTATATCTGCATATTGAATTTGTGTTAGTAGAATATTTAACATTGTCTGTAATATGTTGAACATTGAAAGAATTATTTTCTTTTGCTGAAAATACAACTTTCTACTTATTAGTTAAAGCAATCTTGCAAAACTGTGTTCAAAATCGTTTGAAATTTGTTCTTGAAATTATACATAAAAACATTTTGTTATTTTCCAGAATAAAATGGAGAAACCATTATATCATATTGTCAGCCCGCATTGGATGAAAGTTTATAGACTTTATATTCAGTGAAATAGTTTTTGGTATAATTTTTTTACATAACGCAAGGAATGGACATGCGCAAGTTACAACAACAAATTATGTTATGAGTATTACAGGATATCTAAATAACATTTACATAGAGGAAAGTCTACAGTACGTGGACCAAGCAGGCTAGGCACTATCGTGTGCCAAGTTTGGGTAATGGATCCCGTTGGTCCATGGTACGCGTCGTATAATCGTCTAACAGCAAGTAGCGCGACTAATACATTTCAGTCAACAACTTCGAGTGCAAACAGTGATTTTGTATCTCATCACTTAGCAACAGCTACTGGTCAGACAGTTCCATCGACCACGTCGCAGTTAATTTTACAAGCAGCACATACAACAGCAACTCTGGCAGGTCAGCCGTCACCGTTCAACCCGGGGGGGTTTCTATCTCCACCCCCTGTGGGATATGATGTTTTCTCGCCTCTGTTTCATCATCCCAATCCGAAACAGGCACATTATGTTACGCAGCACAGACAAGCTCTTGCTCAAGCTCAAGCTCAAGCTCAAGCTCAAGCAGTATCGGTAACGAAACAGAATACCACAAACGAATCCGATATTTCTATATTGAGAGAGAATTATAGTTCGGCTCATCAACCAACGTTTTTTGAGCATCAAGGTACAACAGCAACGTCGCCGACGTCTGCGCTAACCTGGTCTCACCAAAACAATGCGCAATTACCCAGTCCATTTGGGATTTTACCACACGAAAGTGTTGTTCCATCATCTCCTGGACCATCGTCTGCAACAAAACCTGCTGCTGGGGTTTACGAAAACACGTTCAATTCTCATTTTTCTACGAGTCAACCTATCAATAATATAAATTCTCAATTGCCTTCGCCCTCTGTTTCTACCACAGAGTTTAAGTCAACCAGTTACTCAGATAGTAAAAAAACTATAAATGTTAGAGCTCAATCACCAACGGTAAATGTTAAATCAGTGGTATCCACATCGCAAACTAATAGTAATCAAACATTTTTCCAACAAGTACCTACCACCTTTAGTTCCGAAACATTGTCGAACAATTACTCTGCCACTAATGGAAGTCAGACTCCGAATGGAAAGGTGCAATCTTCTCTTCAGCATCAACAATCTTGCATTGTTTCCACTCCAAACAATACAGTTGGAAAAGAATATAGAATTCCTCAACCACCGGCCAGGTCAGTTGCATCCACAACTATATTTTTGAATACATCTATCAGATCTGTACCGACACAAATTCAAGAAAAATCTTCTACTCGAAACAGTAACTATCCCTCACCACCAAGCAAGATAACTACTACACCTCAACAAAGCATTCAAACAAAGGCTCAGACAAAGATATACCCAGAACTGAATGCTCACAGTGAACACAGGCGAAATGAACAACCGTCGCAAGATAGTACACAATCGTCGCCAATTAGTTTTTCCATTATGGAATCACGTGGGTTGAACTACACAGCTGGTAATAATACAAATTGTTCGAGTGCTAGTGGGAAAATTGGTAATCAAAGAACTCAATCGAACAGCAATTTGCAAACTCATTCTCAACAATCGCAACAACAACAACAACAACAACAGTTTCACGTTTTAAGTCAACAACAACAACAGCAAACATCGTACAGACATTATTTGTCGGGATCTGATTCGGAATATCATCATTCGGGTAGATCCAAATCCGCAGCTTCGACCGATTCTACATACTCTTCTAATAATTCTGCTCAGAATGGACCCGACTGTAGCGTTGTGGTACCACGAAGACCGAGTCCGTTGCAAGCACATTCACAGGCGAGTCCTTTGGGACACGTTCCAAGTCCTGCATATCCCATGTACAATAGCCCAATGACTGCGATGTCGTCTCCTTCCCCTTTGCAACAACATGCAGAAAGTAATGGGAATCAGTGCGCGAGCGGGCCAGCTTATAAAAGTGCTGTACAACAAGTTACCCCACCATCTCCGTTAGATGTGACCGTACCGCGGCCTGCCTCGCAGGGACAAGTTGTTTATTCGTCGGTAATTACACGCGCTTTAGGTACTACCGAAACGAAAACCACTTATAATGCGGATAATAAAAATTACGAAAGACAACAACAAGATTTCCCACAAACGCAAACACAGACGCAGAAGCAGATATGTTGGGAAAACGAGAATCGGCATTCGATAGGAAATCGAAAATTTTCTGTTGCACTATACGCTAGTGGGAATACTGAGATAAATGCTCAGACCTTGCCGGTTCAACAAGTGCAACGCGTGATAAATGTTTCTGACAGACAACAAACGTACTTTGAATCGAATCAAGTAACTCTGCAAGACTTGAGTAGCTGCAGAGGAGATCCTATGAGTATAGTGAAAAACTTGCAAACTTTACAGCAAAGTTCGTGCCAAGTACAGCAACAAGCTACCGCTGCTTCTGTAACTCCGGCTGAACAACAACAACAACAACAACAACAACAACAGCAACAACAGCAGCAGCAGCAGCAGAAACAAACAGAAGAACGTCGCAAGGTGGACTCTGTAAATAAAAAGAGAAAGAGTTTAGAAAAGTGTGGGCATGGTTCTTCATTGAATGAAGTCGGCGGTACGACATCGGTAACGGATTATTTAAGTAGAATACCACCGCCTGCGCATCATAATACAAATCAACAACAACAAAATGGCTACTTCGATTTCGAAAGATGGAATTTACCACCGCCACCCACAAAAATGTTTCCCGGCACGTCGGGGGCGTTTAGTTCACAATCGAGCTTACACCATTCGAGTAATTTCGTTGGTACACCGGCGCATCAGCATCAGTCTCTGATGGTCTCTCATCATCACGCACCACCCCCAATTCCATATTTTCCAGCTTTTCATATTCCTCCGAGTCATCATCACTCACCACACGACTTTCAATCTTCCGTTGAAATCACGCCAATAGGTTTCGGTGAAAACACGATAAATCAAAATGTAAATTATAGTCAAGAAGTCAGAGACGATCAGCCTAAAGTAATTGTTCCTAACATTGAAGAAGAATTAGGTTTTTTACAACAGAGTCAACAGTCGCTTGAAACGAGTAGCGTGTTGAACAAAGACTTTAAAAGACCCAACAAGGACCCCAATTCAGGATTCATGACCAGTTACTTGAAGTTCTTGCAAGGTGAAAGAGAACCCTCGCCTCCACTTGCAGTTCGGGGTGGTAGAAAAGCAACATGGAGTAGGTCGAAACCTTATATTCCTATCGAGCCCAGTAAATCAGCAGAGAATGCTACGAACGGAGAAACAACTAAACCACAAGTGGAGAAACCGCCGCCGCCGCCGAAAGAGACGCCGGTGATCGATTATGCGAATGATCCTCGTTATTTTCCGCTACCAAAAGAACGGAAAAAGCAAAATTTTGATTCTAGCGACGATGGCTTTACCAGCGACGATGATTTCTTGTTCCCACCGAAGAAATCGGAAAAGAAAGTAACAAACGCGAATACATCGAACACAGCGGAGACGGTAACCGCTAATAAACCGGAAGGCAAATCGAAAAAGGGGAGACCTATTAAACCTGGAGGGCTAACGGATAGAAAGAGAAGAGCTGCTGCAGCATCTGTGCCGGAAACTGCATCGCTTTCGTCGATTGGCAAAGCATCGAAAAAACACGAAGAAGGTAATACTTGAACCATGATGATTTTCCATAATTTATATGTATATTCTTAACAAAAAGATCAATATTGGTTTTGAGCCGTAGCGATCGATTTTTTGCGGACGCTTTATCGACCAGAGACCTAACCAAAAGTTTTGTAATATTGTATAATGTCTGTGCTACGTACAAAAGTAATGCAATATGTAAATGACAAATAATTAAATAATCCTTAAATTACTTTACTTATTTTAACAATGGTTCTTAAGTAATCACTGGTAGACAAAGCGTTGATACCACTTACTAAACGGAATTTTATTTGTTAGTATAATTCGTATGGAGTATACAATTGATTCATCCATCTGTAAAGGGTTATGCCTTGTTGTATCAGTATGTTGTTGTCAATGTTAACAAATATCCTTCTATTGCATAGTGGACCCTTTACTTCTACCTCCGAGGCGAGAAACATCGAGAAGAAAAGCAAAAGAGAAAACTACAGTAAAACAATTTTTGGACCGGCAACAGGGTATAGATTACTTTGACAATGACGAAGAGCAAGGCGATTCCGATTCTGATCCTGCTTGGACGCCTGCTGTCAAATTAGTTGGGGACGAAGAAGAGAAGAAGAAAAAGCGTGGCAGACCCGTTATTACGAAAAAAAGCAGAAAAGTCAAAGAGGAAGGTGACTACTGTTCTAGCAATAGTGTCGGCTACAAGAACAAAACCAGAAAAAAACATGAATCGCAGTCGAAAGTGTCAAGCGCTAGTGGAAAACTTTCCTGCAAAATAGACGAGAAGCTGTTGGCGTCTATAAGTGACGAAGATATTGATATTTCGCCATTCAAGGTATGTCGTTCAATTACCATGTTGTTAATGTATATCGATCATTGAAGCGTAGATAAAAAAAAATGTGAACATTCATACGTTGCATGCAGCGTTCTGTGGACAATTCAGAAGATGTGGTAAAAACTTTTTCATCTTTATCGATACATAGTACAATATTTTAATTTAATGGATTTTTTTATTCTCTGTTTATGATTTTCTGCATTATTCGACTTTCTCATTAAGTAAAATCAATTTACGGTGTAGTTATGAGGTTACATGTTTTTCTAGTCTGGAGAATTTGTTGTGATGAAGGCAGATTTAAATGAGGAATACCCAGCGCTTTGGAGAATAGATGGTAAAACGTTGCTTCAAAAATATGAACCATTCAAGTCGAATGGAAAAACATTGTACAGAAACATATCTACGGTAATAATGAAATAATTAAAATATCCTACCTCAATGTTTTCGTATACATACATACTTACATATATTAAAATACTAATATCTTTTAGTATTCGGGTTGGGCGCCACAAAATCGCCACATATATCAACAAGTTCCGGTAAAATTTTGGCAACAAGGCAAAACAGAAACTGTGGTAGAATTCTTAAGAAACGAAATGATCATTGACGATAAGTGAGTTCTAGTGTAACTGAAAATTTGAATATTTTTGTAATTTGGAAACATTTTACACTTACTACTTGTAATTGCAAACACTTACATTTTCCCCCCATTTTTCAGCGAAGGTATTGATAAATACATGAAAGAAACGGAAAAATATCAAGATAATTTCGAAGTGTATATACAAACATTGATTTCACAAGCTTTGGATTCGAATTTTCTCACAGAAATATTTCAGGAACAAGGTGCGCTGGTTTGATATTTAATACAATATAATATAATATAATATAATATAATATAATATAATATAATATAATATTATACAATATAATATATTATAATATAGTAGGTTGATATCTATCATTTCGTGTATATATTATATGTATATGATGTACTGCATACATATATAATCACAAAATATGTCTGAACAGACGATTATTTTCTATCGAATGTTAAAACCGTTGATGAAATAACAGAAGAGAGAAAACGTAGTCTATTGTCGACAACAACATGGCGATTAAACGTTGTAAACGCAATATCAACCTGGCCATGTCTTAATGTTCTGAAGGATTTGCCGTGTACAGAGTATAAAGGAAAATCGTGTGCCGGTTGTCAACATCCGAAAATTCACGCCAGAGTTCTACTGTACGGTCAACCATATAATGCTACTACGTTGGAAGGCTCTCCACCTGATCCAAGGATACCTCAAGAAAAAGTATTGTTTATAGAATTTCTTATTCGTTTACTTCTAATTATTATTCCGCAGAGTATTTCTATTGTTGAATTTACTGTACGATTGCCAGGATTTTTTACTATGTCGTGCATGTCAAGCGAAGGTAGCTTTGTACAATAAGGTAGCACATCAAAAATATTTGATGTTTTTGGAGTGTGCAAGAAGAGTAGCGGATAAAAGAGTAGCAGACCCTAATAAGGATACCACAATTATATTAAACGAATTGTTAGCCGATGAAACATGGTTAAATCAGGTGAATTACAAACGTATTAACTGTAGGACATCCTCTAACTATTTGTATATAAGTTTAAAAAAAATACGAGTAAATTTTACGTTTTTTTTTAGCTATTCAAGGAAGTTAGAACTATCTGGGCGGAAATAAACAATTTGGAACAGCAAGCAAAATCAAAGTCAAACGCAAAGTCTACACCATTCTCCTCGGCGAACAATTTGGAAGGAAAGGTTGAACATATTTTAACGCCGCACGCAACTGAAATGACTGTTGAGACTTCTGATTCACAGGTGCCTACACAGAAAGTTGAAGACAATTCTGAGACAGTGTCTTGCGAGGTGCAACTAAACAATATACCATCTTAGTGGTGCTATGATAATCATCAGTTTTGTTTAATATTTGATGTCACAAGACCGTTAGGAGCTTAGCGATAAATTGAATTTATGAATATAAAATTAACGACAGTTTCGAGACCAAACGATTGAATGATGTATTTTGAGGATGGTAAATGTTTAAATCAAGTTAATGCTACACGCTGTGACGAATGGTGAAATGAAATATTAATATGTAATCAAGAAACTATGATTATGTCGATAAGGAGTAGGTAACAGCGAGGTAAGTAAGACAAGATTTGCGTATAAACATCGGACATGTGTAATATATTCATCCCTTGCGTAAGAATTAGAAAACAGCCCTAACTTTGCCATTGTAGTTGCATAATGATAAATTTATCGAGTATCTGTGTGAATATAGACCTTTAGCATTAGAATTTGTATCATGATAAACTTATAATTGTAATAAGATCAAGGTCTGATGTGTAATGATCTGACAAAACACAAAAGACAAATGATTAGGATAAAGTATGCAAAGTGATATGGCGTATTGTGCGTCGTGACCTTCTCTAATATATTTACGTACGTCACATTCTTTAAAATTCCGAAGGTCCATTTTCTGTGAAAAACAGAAATTGTTACACGCTGTTCGTTCCTCTACATGTAATTTTTTAATTCATTGTGCATTTTATATACATATAATTTTATACATATATACATACGCGCGCGCGTGTGTGCGTGTGCGTGTGTGTGTGTGCGCGCGCGCGCGTGTGTGTGCGTGGGTGTAAATAAAATGACTTACGTTTATCTTTTCGAATGCTTTCGCAAATGTAAACTGTATTTATGTTCAAGTTAGTTTGTATATAAATGGATTAAACTACGAGCAACACAATAATACGTATAAAATACGTTGAAAACATCAAAAGGTGTTCCAAAGTAGCATTCTTTTAATAAAATGTTTTATAGTAAATGAAATATTTTGAAAATATTCTCTTATTAAGAAAAACATTAGATATTTTGTAGAACATTTGTACATACATAAAGGTACTTTTAATAAGATTAGGATTAATCTCTCTCTCTCTCTCTTTCTCTCATATATGTATGTTTGTATGCGCGTGTGCGTGTGTGTGTATGTATGTATATACCTTCAGTTTATTATAATATTTCATCATGTGACTTTCACAATTGACTTAGTGCATTGCAGTACATTAGTAGTTCACATACTAACTAGTCTCCGAATTCTTCCATGCTAAAATTACTATTAACAACCAAACGCTACTCATTTCAGAAAATGCGAACGAAACATTAACATTATTTTATATTGTTTATTTTTGCGAGTAATAACGAATAATAACGAATAATAATTAGCGAACGATGCATTGAGAATTGTATATATTTTCATAAGAATTCAACTAGCGTCATTATTCAAGATCTTGTATGAGTATACTTATCGAGAAGTACAGTTTTTCATGATTGCTATATTCAAATTATCATTGTGTTCTCATATTCGATTCATACGTGAAAATAGTTGGTCTGATTAAGTTATTAGGAGTGCATATGTTGTTTTCGTTTAAAAGTGGTTAACTTCTGATTATAAAAATTCGAAAAATTTCTGTATAGTTTTGTTAATCTGGATACAATGGCAATATCGTAAACAACATAATGACTAAATTATTGCATAAAATTCGATACACCTTTAGTATGAATATATTTTATAAATAAGACCATTTCTACAAATGCTTTTCTTTCAATACATATGGAATACATAATGATAGAGTACTGTGTACATTATATATTACACTTTATATTATATTAATATTATTATGTTACAGCTATTATTATCTTTATCATATTTGTCGCTATCATTGTTTACATCTTAAAATCGTTTAAGTTTTGATCTGTTTTAGATTCGTTAAGAAAAAGATGTTCTTTAAACACGAAAGTGGTGATATGCGTGTGTGGCGCGAATGTATTTTTCGAAGACGATATATCAAATTATATTTGTAAATTGTAAAAATATATTAATGACGACGAGTGACCGCTACGACAAAATCGTACGGTTTCATACATCTTTCATATGTTAGAAAGAATCGGGAAATATTGTATTAGTGATCACTGTCGGATTAACCAAGTTGTATAATAAATTATTGGAAAAACTCGAAACCTAAAAATGCGGGCATTTGAATAGTAATGCAGTAACAATAAAGGAATGTATGTAATTGCAAACAAAAATTTTAACGAACGTGCCATGCAGTATTTCGTATTGACAAAGAGCTTGTGCTATATAAGCACTTGCTTACAAGAAAATTGTTACTGTCAAAGTTAAAGCAATTGATAATGATTGTACTTTCTTTGATAATAAGAAAAAAAAGCATATATTCATTTCTTCAATTGTACATTTTCTATTTTTTTAACATCGATAAAGTTACAGACGAATACTATTAGAATAAAGTCGAAAATTACTCACGTAATTTATGTTTTTATGAATCTTTTTAAATAAAGTTCGAAAATTACACAAGATTGTATCAGTGTTAGTTTTCTTTAATACTTTCGAGGAATCTATCGTAATAAACAATCATCGTAAATTCGTAATTCGTTTAATTGTGGATAGAAAATATTTGAATTGCAGTAACCTGATAAATTTGTTTAATTTTTAAATGAAGAAAAGCCAATTTTTTGTGAATGTTCTAATACAAAATTACAATGATATCGAAAGGTTATCAAAATTTATAATATTGTATTATTTGACTCAAGAGTTGGATTTATGTTTTAAAAAATAATCGAAACTTACGATCGATGAAATTAGTCTATAATTATTGACGAGAATATTAATCATCGGTCGTTGATTAAAAATATCAAACGTTAATTACATAGTTACGTATCATTATTTACTATCATGTGTTTCAATTGATATCCAATTAATATTATTGTGGCCGAGGTATACATGTGTCTTTAGAAAATGACACGCGTCAAAATTATTTTCACTACACTTATAACTATGATTTATTTGATATTTGCATACTCAGTTGTTATACGTACGCCTAATTAAAAATTGAATCGTTAATCGCAGTAGAGATTGCACAACCAATTCTGGTTTTCTTCTAGAATTTTGGATAGATTAAAGTAATGATAAGGAAGGGGTTCTGATGAAAAATAGTTACTACACTGACTTGGAGGTTAAGTAGAAACTACAAATACGCATGCGCTTAACTACAGAATCATTTCCCTTTCCCTGTACCCCGCAGCTTCGTTGCTATTCTGATTTCCAGTTCGCGTTTGTTGCCCATGAAGGATGCCTTCTGCCAACCCTAAACTAGAGAAACAGGCCTCTACGGAGACCGTAGAACCTATACGCCAAGCGATCATCGTTATCGAACATAAGATACGAAATCTTGAAAAGCGTAAAGTAAGTAAGCGAGTCGTATTTACGCCGAGTAACAGAGAAATATATCTGTCAGTTGATAGCATTCACGGTCTGATCCGCCATGATTGGATACGCCATGTGCTCACGCTCGAGAATTCACAGGCATCTAACGATTATACTAAGATCAACTAATTCTTATCACAGTAGTTGTTAATCAATCCTTTCTCTTTAACGCTGATTTACAGCGGCATTACTCTTTCTCGTTTGCTCGAATGCCGGAATTTACTTGCTATAAACCTCGTGTCATGGCGGTATTGTTCCAAAGTTGTGCATAAAACTTTACATGGCATGCTTTTAAGCCGCTACCGGCGTGCGAGATTTTGTGATACTATTTTTTGTTTGATACACCATTCCTACTCTCGGCCTGAATTTTATCTATACAAATTACAATCTAATGTAATAGTAGTTCTCCTTGTATCCTTCTTCCTTTTTCACGTTTACGCGTGTATTTTGTTTTTCCAAAATGTGTAATTATTAATGGTCGTACAGTGTGTCCGGAGTAACTCATTCTGTAGTAACTTACACGTTCATACATGTTACAGCACATAGATATTACACTTATTATTTGTATTGTTGCGGTTATCTCTAATACTTCAATATAATTGCATATGTATATATCTAATATGTATTGTATATATGTATATGTGTACAGGGTGTTCCAGATATTACAGGTTTTAATGGAAAACGTTTGTCAGTGCAATCTACAAGTCTGAATAAGAAAAAAATGTTATATAAGCATAAATTGTTTATAATTTTATTAGAAAGTTGCATTAGAACTATAGGATCATGAAAGAAACGGTAATGAACTTGTGATCTCTGTGCTACATTGTAGCAATAGATTGGTAATATTGACATTTAATTCTATTATGTGAACTATGTTCTTCTCTTACTTGGACTAGATGATGTAGTGGCAAAAGGCTTGGCTGTTGAAATTTAAAATCTGAAAACTGGGATGTCCTATACATTTGCCTTTTTTTTCCTTACATACATACATACATCCACGTTTGTATATATATATATATATATATATATATTGAATATATACAAACGTGGATGTATGTGTGGCTAGGTAAAGTTAGTGTCGTACAAGGACTTACAAAAAAATGGAAAGGAATTGAATACCGATCAAAAGACAGCTGTAGCCAAGTACGATGAAGTGTTACAAACATTGGAGTTTACACGAGAATTGCATAAGCAAATTGTTGGTATTGCACAGGAATCTGTCAAACAACAGAAAAAGATGGCGAGGAAAGAAGCCAATGAAAGAATGCAACAGGATATCGCAAAAGTAAGTGTACAAGCATAATTTAAAATTTTCCATTTCATAATGCAAAATTTTTATAAAAATTTGTCAAACGTTTTATGTGTACGTGTATGCGTGTGCGTGTGTGTGTGTCTCACAGGTGAGAGAGGTTGTTCTCATTCAAAATACTTTGGTGAACATGGGAACGGAATCTGTTAGAAAGGATTTCCTTACTGGAAATAATGGTGCTGTGAAATTAACAAAGGAGGATTTAAAACATTTGGACAATCTGTACATTGAACTAATGTTGAAACATCATCCGGAAGAGGGAGAGCCAACATTTTTTCAACAAGTGCAAAAAGTAGCAGAACATTTTGTACACATTGTTGATGGAAAACAAAGAGAAGTTATTGGAACAACGTACAACAAATTAAAAGAAATTATCAGTTCCATCAACCAGTGTGGCTACTTTGATCAAGTTCATGAAACAGAAGCTGCAGTAGAAGAAGTAAGCAGCGTTTAATTACATCTGAGCTCAAATCTGAGACGCAAAGGATTAAATACGATGCCAAAAAGAGATCATTGTTGTTGGTTTGTTTGTAGGTTGTAGAGGCAATTGCTGCAGAGACACAAATACCAGAAACGCCAATACAAGAGCAACAAGTCAATGAAGAATATAGCAGCAACGAGAGACACATTCCACCCGAGTCCATGATTCCTATTCCTAATTTTCCAGTGCAAGTTGCTCCACTTTCCGTAGTTTCTGGTACCACTTCAGTTTCTGGTCCTATTCCTGTAGTGGCACAACCCATTCCACCGCATCCAACTGCACCAGTAGAAACATCATATTACACAAATGCCACTGGATTTGTACCACAACAACAGCAACAGCAGCAGCAACCACAGCAGCAGCAGCAACAACAACAACAACAACAACAGTCTCAACAAACCCAACAACAGCCACCACAAGCCCCTAGAATTAACGATGTTATAGGTACACCAAATTTCTTTTTTTTGCAAGAATCTGAGCTTGATTCGCCGGACGTAACGTCGCAGGCACCAATTGTTTCACACATTCCTGCTGCTGTAAACGCGCCAATTCCGTCACAAACATTTACGAATCAAAACTTTGCTAATGCACCGGTAGTAGCGCAACAAGTGATATATCAGCACCAACCACCACAAGATATATCCCACATACCTGGTTTCGCCAATCCTAATCCACCTCCACCTATTCCAATGCCGCCATCTCATCAACAACCAAACATGCAATATAGTCCACAACATCCTGCCAATTTTCAACAACAACAACAACAGCAACCACCTCCACCACCACCACCACCACAACAACAACAACAGCAAACTCCTTTGCAACAAACGCAGCCACAGAACTTTGAACATCAGCAAGAAAGTCAACAACAGCAACCTACCGAGGTATATCGAACGAGGTATTCGTTGTACAGATTGGAGCACGCAACTAAAACTGTTCGTAAAAAAATCTAAACATTTCGAATATTTTCAATTTCACTTTATACACAAGTTAGGCTCAAAGTGACCGCGATGCAGTTTCAACTGTGTGTTCCACACTGTATGTTTGTCGGCCATTCTACACGACATGATCGATACGATTTCTTCTCAGGAGAAAACAGAGGAAAACCAAGACGAAGCGATAGCACCAGAATCTGAATTAGAACAATCGAATGACCTTATAAATTGGTGTCAGACGACCGATCCTACCGATTTGAATCAGACTGATCAGTCACAACAATCTGCTCAGGATTCGCAGCATCAAACGTCTCAGCAAGCTTGGGACGACCAGCAACGTAGCGGTTACAGAGGCAAAAGTGGAAAAAGAGGAAATTCTAACGGATATAATGGAAGAGGCAGGGGCAGCGGTGGCTATCAACAAAATGGACGGGGTGGACAAGGTGAGGAAAATGAACGAAACAAACGAGAAAACCAGTAGGTTTTCAAAAATGTTTTGATAATATTTTACGATATTGTACAAATGACATTTCAGGAACATATTATCGTAATGATAGCAATTATCAAAACGGTTACCAACAACGTTCTTGGGGAAACAATGAAGGTAGCAGTGGTTATAATTCTGGCTATAAAAGGGGTGGTGGTGGTGGACCGAGAGGAGGTCCACGTGGTGAGCGTGGCATGGATAGTAGAGGTGGCCGGGGACAATTTCGTGGTCAAAGGGGAGTAAACCGTGGATCTTACGCACCTCGTGGAAAACCTCACACGCAGCAGTAATTCGATCGCGATAAAACCGTGCACAGTGAAACATTATAATAATGCTGTAAGATCAGAATTCATTTGTCTATTTACGAAAAAACCTAAGTCGTATGTCGAATTGAAATAAAAGGAAAGAAAAGAAAAGAAGGAATAGAGTTTCGAGTGAACTTTGCGCACGATGTTGAGTGTGGGTTTTAACATTTAAAACTGTAACATTGACATGTTTACGAACGAGTAATTAATTAATTAATTCGTTAATTAGTTGTTTGGCTAATTAATCGATACGGGTTTTACTCGGTCAGAAGAACAAAACAGAAAAGAAAAGAAAAATCTGAGTAAAATGGAGAAAGGGAAACGACGCGTTCAGCATTCCTTTTTATACGGCTTGGGATATTTCTTAAATGAGACGACGAATAACCAAAATTTTGCATTTGAATTTGGCATCTGCGATTATCAGGGGGAAAATCCTATTAATATTAACAAGAACATTATGCAGACGTAAATATTGTGATATAAGAAGAAATCAACCAAATTCAGAAGTGTGAACCCACCATGCAAGTATTATTGTGTTGTGACAGAAGGCAGTTTTCACAGGGCAACAACAGCTGATCAACAAAGATTAGAAATATAATTTTATTATAAAAAAATACAAAAAAATGAGAACTCGTACAAGCATTTCACGTAAAGACACATAAGAATGTATTTAAAGAATAACGTTAAAATGATTACACGAATAGATGATCTGCACGACCATCTCTTTGTCTTGCGGCGCATCGTTCTAGAGAATTTTTTAAGGTACCAGAAAAAAAGAGGATACAGTGAGCAATGCCTTCTAGCGCTATATATCTTCTTGACTTCATATTCCTTTCGCGGTCTATGAATTTCTGAAGCATTTAGAAAGTTAAAGTTGTCGAGATTTAGTAGTTCGAAGAGAAAAAAAGGTTTCGCGTGATCTCACACGCGAGTCTAAAGGTAAAAACGTTGTTCATGAAAGGTGTTTCATGGTTTATAACGAATTATGTACGTACGTAGCTCCCTCGATCTGTTCTTTTTCTGTGTGGTTCCGCGAAACTCTTCACGGTCGCCTTCACAACTGGTCAAGTAAAAGAGATTGCAGTGCAATGTCGAGTTTACGAAGCAACATTACCTAATTTTTTTATCGCAAAATATATATGATTATTTTTAAAAGAAAAGAAGCGATAGTGCGGAGCTTTAGCAAGTAAGTCGAGTGTACAATTATTGACTAAAGCCAGAGAGAGAGAGAGAGAGAGAAAGAAAGAAAGAAAGAAAGAGAAGGCGTGTTTGAATAGGGCGCCAATGACAAAAGCCACGCTCACACCACGTCAGACACGTGATAAGGAGTACCGTATTGTATTTCGTTTGTACATTTGTGTTTAATCACCCACATCTACAGTTATGTTCAAATATCCTACAAATACCTATGTATCTTCCAAATAAAGATCTAATTCAACCCTGCTAACTAGCCTACCAACAGTTACTCATTGTCAACACGAGAATGAACGTTTCATCGTTTTTCGGCTTGTTCTCAGAGGAAAAAAAATTGAATAAAATGTTTAATCAACAATATTTCTATACTGATATTCATTGTGCCGTTTGTATCGTACGCTTATTGTAATGCCAACCACATTTGGTATACACATATAGGTACCTGCATACCCCACGTACCTACCCTATAACAGTATGAATACATTTTACGATCGAATATCTCAATTGACTACCGCAGTTGAGGTTCGTTTTAAATTGAATACTCGTTTCGGTAGTTTTGCATTTTGTACAGTACATTCACAAATAAACGTATGTAGCCGTTTATACTTTAATCTTTCGTATCGAACCCAATATTTATTTGACAAAACGCATAAATAAGCGTCAAGAAGTATACGTAACGTATCTCGAGAATAATCGTATACTATACAATATCGCCGCTTTTAGTTGTCATTCAATACACTGAAATAAAGGTAATCGAACAGTCTATAATTTACCAATTCTACCGATGAAACGAAGTATGTTGAAATTCTACAAGACATCCGTTACATTTGAGTGCAAACCGAACTTTATAATAGAATTATTTTTCTCTACGATAATAATTATCCTTAGGTTATGAACTTCGTATATGCATTTGCATAATCTTATGGAACATGAACGTATTTAATTTTTATATAATTTTCCTTTTCTGATAGAATAATGATTCAAACTGCTTGCGATCCGACGATAGAGAGACACTTTAAAGGTCATGAAAATGTTATCACAAGTCTGTGTTTTCATCCCGAAACAACGCAACTTATATCTAGTAGTTTGGATAAAACTATAATGCTATGGAACCTCAAGGAATCTGCAAGAGCTTACAGATTTCTAGGACACAAGGATGCTATTAACGATATCAGCTATGCGCCATCAGGTGAAGTTATTGCAAGTGCCTCTAGGGATAGGTCTGTCAGAATTTGGGTTCCAAAAGTAACAGGACAATCTATAGATTTCAAAGCGCATTCAGGTGCTGTTAGATCGGTAGAATTTAGCCCAGATGGAGAGAAGGTATTAGTATTGTATATAACATGATGATACAGCAGGTTATTTATTAAACTTATTTGTACAACGTACCAAAATAAATTTGTTATTTAGCTACTTACCGCATCCGATGATAAAAGTATTAAGTTGTGGATGGTGTGCCAAAGAAGATTTCTCATGTCATTTTTAAATCATACAAGTTGGGTCAGATGTGCTAAGTTTTCTAATGATGGCAGACTAGTTGTTTCTTCTAGCGATGATAAAACAACAAAGTTATGGGACATTTCCAGCGGTCAATGTATCAGAACATTGTATGATTCAAAGGGTATCGTTGGAAGTCTATTAACATTGACACTGTACTAATTAATGTATATATACAATCATTTTTCAGCTTTTTTTCATTCATTTATTAGCTTATAACACTTATGTGGAATTTCATCCAAGCGGCTCTGTCATTGGATGCGCAAATATGGCTGGTAGCGTAAAATTATATGATTTACGTTCTACTTCACTGTATCAGCACTATGCGACTCATACCGGACCTGTGAATATGATCAAATTTCATCCTAAAGGAAATTTCATGTTAACTGCTTCTACCGATTCGACAATGAAGGTAGAATATGCCTTTTTGTTTACATAATTTCATAAATGGTTTTCATATAGATTGCTTTTAAATGTATGATTAGGTTTTAGATTTGTTAGAAGGTCGTCCAATTTATACGCTTAAGGGTCATGCGAATGGTACAAGCGTAATGTCGATAACATTCTCCTCTAATGGTGAATATTTTGCGTCTGGTGGAGCAGATCGCCAATTATTAATGTGGAAAACTAACTTTGATACAGATGATATTGCTCGCAAAGATACTCGACAAATAATTTCATGCGGTAAAGAAGCAAAACCCAGTGATAAGAATGAAAAACAGGAGGTAGAAAAAATAATAATTCTAAAATCTTTTATAAAATCTATTTTATTTATAATTTATGATTATGTTGACTTTAGATGTTACAAGATAAATTTTATAATAAAAACTTACAAAATAATAAATGTCGGTGCAAAGCACTCGACCTAGAAATTTTGACAAAAGTAGAACAAAGTGTAGTCGATTCGAAAGATCAGAAACTTTCCGAACAAGATTGCATTACGAATCGATCGTATTTGTCTAAAGATTTATCTGACACACAGTTTTCTGTGTGTTTGAGTAATGTGGTTGATGCACTCAACGAGCAGGTACAGTCATTGCGTGATATTGTTGTTATTTTAGAACAGCGTTTAACAGTATTAGAGGAAATGTTAAAAAAATAAACATTTTGCATTTTACTTACGAAACTGCTTAGTTACTACGTTTCCTTTGTAAATAGTAAGTACTTTTAAAATTTTTATCTAAAATGTAACTAACAGCTTTTTTTAAAAATCATTTGCATTCGGAAAACGAATAGTAAAATCAACAAATAATATTTGTCCGAATGACAGTGAGTTGAATTATGCAAAACTTTTTATGTAAAAGTACATAACAAAAAGGAATCTGAAGACTGACTTGATTATGGATATCTTTTGTAGCGATAATCATCCAGAACCAAATGTTGTCCAAGATAAACATTTAATTTCAAAATATTATACAGCAGCCAGCCAGAAGAACAATCTGATTTTACGAAGACAATGACATTCCAAGAATTTCTTTATGTATAATTGACCAGAACCACAACACTTTTACATAAATAATGTCCTTTTTTTTTACCTTTAAACACAATTATTTCGCCTGTTCTTCCGAAACTTCCACCGGTTCTGGCGGAACTTCCATCGGTTCTGGCGGAACTTCCACCGGTTCTGGCAGAATTTCCGCCTGTTCTTCCGAAACTTACACCGGTTCTGGCGGAATTTCCTCCGGTTCTTCCTCCGGTTCTTCCGGAAGTTCCATCAGTTCACCTCTGAATTTACAAGGCACTCCAATTCCTCTAAGAACACCTACTATTTCATCGGGTTCAATTGTACAAGCTACCAGAAGTTGATCTGTCTGTATCTAGAGCTCTGTACGTGTCTAGAGCTTCAATACCTACAAATGAAACCAAATTTGAATTTGAACCAATTTTTTTGTTTTCTTTTTTTAAATTCAGAAGCACGGGTGAAATATGAAATGTATTAATTTTACCTTCATTTTTAATAAGTGCTTCCACTACATCGTCAACGAGTCCGTAGAGAACTGAGAAACGATATATCCGTATACCACATTCCATAATGATGTCCGTGTATAAATGTGTGTGTGTGGTAATTTGACTTGGACTTTCCAACTACTCCAGGTATACGTGATGTGACCGTTGCGACAGAGGTTAGTAATTTAACCATAAATAACGTTTATCTTGTTTTCGAAACGCTACATTATATTTATATTAGGTCAATAGGAAAGTTCTGTCCATCTAGCGTCGAGTAGCCGTAGCTCGAACTGTGGGTAACTATAACCTCTAAAGTAAGGCTAACTTTTTAGTTTGAACATCTGTTAATAAAACTCAGTACACAACAATTTACGCTTGCATCAATAACATCGTTTTTTTCTACATTGAAGATGTCGGAATTTGAGCCGAATAAGCGTCATTTGCGCGAAGTGTTAGACTTTTGTTTCAATTGGAAGAAAACGGCAGCTGAAGCTCATCGAATGATTGTAGACGTTTATGGCGATAATGCTGTTTCCGATAAAACATGTAGAGAGTGGTTTCGACGTTTTAAAAATTGTGATTTTTCTTTGGAGGACAAAGAGCGTTCTGGACGGCCACGAGTATTCGAAGACGAAGAATTGCAGACGTTGGTGGATGAAGATCCATGTCAAACGCAAAAACAAATTGCAGAAGCGTTAAATTGTGCTCAATCTGTCATTTCCGACCGTTTAAAAGCCTTAGGGAAGGTCTACAAGGAAGGAAAGTGGGTCCCATATGAACTCAAGCCAAGAGACATTGAAAAGCGGAAAACCATCTGCGAAATTTTGCTTGCTAGGCAACAAAGAAAGGGGTTTCTCCATCGTCTCATCACTGGGGATGAAAAATGGATTTATTTTGACAATCCTAAACGTCGAAAAACCATTTGTGATCCTGGCCAACCCTCAACATCGACGCCAAAGCGGAATATCCATGGAAAAAAGGCTTTACTCTGCATTTGATGGGATCGGGAAGGTGTGGTATACTATGAACTGCTAAAAACTGGTCAAACAGTCACAGGAGATCTCTACCGACAACAAATTATCCGTTTGAGTCGAGCATTGCACGAAAAACGACCACAATATGAAACGAGACAGCGTAAGATGATTTTGCTGCATGACAATGCTCGGCCTCACGTCTCAAAAATTGTCAAGAAAACGATAGAAGCACTTCGCTGGGAAGTGCTACCACATGCGGCTTATTCACCAGACTGTGCCCCATCTGATTACCACTTGTTTCGGTCGATGGCACACGCACTTGCTGAAGAACGATTTAATTCGTACGAAGATCTCGAAAAATGGATCTCCGCCTGGATAACCTCCAAAGATGAATCATTCTTTCGACGCGGAATTCGCTTGCTGCCCGAAAGATGGGAAAAAGTCATCGCTAACGATGGACAATATTTTGATTAACGTACTTTTTCATTTTCTTTCATGAATAAAGCTTTACTTTTTGTAAAAAAACGGACGGAACTTTCCGATTTACCTAATATTTACGGATAAGACTTTTTTGTCAAGTCACAAGTTGCTTCGTACGCTCGTTTTGAGTTAGAACGTTCTATCTCGGTAAGCATTACTAGACAAACTATCGTCTGCCACTTTGTTTCCACCGCGCTACGCGTAAGATACCACTACTCTGTCCCTGTGTGGACTGCTTCTCTGGCGGATTCCTCCACAATTCACGTTATCACCAAAGTTTTGACCGTATAAATGACGTTCTGGAGGTAACGCATACGATTCATGATGTTGCGCCAGGCATACGTGAAATTTGGATTGGAAAATTTATTGAAAAAAGAAAGAATATTAGAAGAGTACAGCGGGCCGTCCTGGCGCCCTGACCGTCCGGCGGCCAGGCGCGCGAGCAGAAGTCAGACAGCGCGAACTTTCCGAATTTTTTTGACTACGCGACGATAATAATTTTAAGAAAAACGCTGTTGATTCTTATTTCAGAATGTCTAAAGAGTAATCATTAACTTTTCAGATCTGAAATAATAAAGAATTTAGCCGTGTCAGCCGTTTTAATTTTCCGCTATGCGTGACAGCTCACAGATACGTACCGCGAAGGTAAACAATAGGCAACCCCGTCGAAATACGTAAATGATATTTTAATTTAAATAATTCTGTGTCCGAACAGAATTCAACGAACGATTCGCAAAACTAATTTAACAATAGATAATCGCTTTAGTCACAAGTGTTGGAAATTGTCCGCGCGCGACGTTCTCTAATTTCATTCTCGAGACGCTACGGTAAATATCGCATGGAGCGATGAGAATTTCAATAACAACACCACCGTCGGGCGAGCCGGTCGCTGTTGAATCGACAACGATTCAATCCCCTTCCTTTAATCGCGCGGGCCCGCAAAGTGGGGACAACGGGTCGTAAAAAAGCTCCACAACCCGTCGTGGCGAGAAGTCCCGGGATGACGTAGAGGCCCTACGTCAGTAGGTAGGTATGCTATTGTTCTCTCGGATAAATTCACGGTTTTGCTCAGGCATAAGACTTTTCGATCGGCCGAAACGACCCTGCTACGCGAGAGGCCGGGGTGGGAGCAGTTTGTATGCGGGGTGGGAGAAGGTAGCTACGGAGTATTCTTCAGGGCGTAAGACTGCTCGAACGATATTGGGATCTTGTTCCCGTTCTCGACACAGTTCCGCAAACGGCCCCGCACCTCCTCCAAGCTTTTCGATTTCGCCTTCTTTATCCTCTTGTACTTCGCGTCTTTTACTTATTGTTTATCTTCACAGTACGTGTCGTAGAAAAATTTCATGTGGTACGCGTGAGATGTCATGCATACCAGAAAATTAAAACAGCTGACACGGCTAAATTCTTTATTATTTCAGATCTGAAAAATTAATGATTATTCTTTAGACATTCTGAAATAAGAATCAACAGCGTTTTTCTTAAAATTATTATCGTCGCGTAGTCAAAAAAATTCGGAAAGTTCGCGCTCTCTGACTTCTGCTCGCGCGCCTGGCCGGCGGACAGTCGAACGCTCTCGTTCGAGCGCTTCGCTCTCATTGACCAGTCATTTTTCGACCATAACTCGTTAACAAAGCCGCAGATTGAATTTTCGCTAAGGAAAAAGTTGCTTCAAATCACCTCAGGAACCCCTCATTTCCCGCTGTCAAATTACTTTTGGGACACCCTGTATAGGACTTTCTTATAGAAGTATTCACGCGCGCAGTACAAATTTCCCATGCCCAAATTAATGTTCGAATTTTCAATGAATCTCTAGTGTCCATAAAATTGGAAACGTATTTTATTCTTAATTTCTAAAAGTAACAGTCATACGACAATTTCATTGCTATCGCACAAGTTAGAAGCAGTAATAGTTTATCGAATGTTGTGTTAAGAATATTTGCGGTTTTTACAAGTTTCATGCCGTATTTTAGTATTTTTATTTCTTTGCGTTGACGATAATTTATATTATAACATTCGCGTGTTTTTACTTCGAATCTGGTTTTGCACATTCAGTCATATTGCTCTTACAACTTTATGGATACATAACTTTTAACTATTCTAGTCAGTTTGTTAAAAAATTCCATCGTTCGATGCATCTTCGAATAGAGTATTCTAACAAAAAATAATATAGCATTATACTTACTTCGAATGATATTTAATATAATCGCATAACTAGCTTAATACATCGATGTTTGTGTTGGAGGAAGTATATTAATAATAGTTATGTGTATATTTCTATTGAGACTAGTTTAATACACCTGGAACTTCATTTCTTCAAATCAAATTTGATTAGGATACCATGTATATTTAATTTTAACATTTAATTTTAATATTATGCTTTGCACTTTATGAGAAAATGAAGACACTTGTACTACAAAAATGATCTCGAATCAATTTACATGTAAAAAATGGTTAATTTGCATGTACATTCACATACATGATCGTTTTTATGTATATTATTATTCTAAGTACATACCCTTAAGTAAATGTTCATGATAATTATCGTAATAGATAGTGTTAAACGTTCCTTTAATGGGTTTCATACAATAGATGTTGTAGAAAGGCCGCAATTTTCCAATTTTATTGGTAAACACGAGCTGATATATCTGAACATGCAAAACAAAAGAATTGTGAAAAAGCTTTTTCCATGGAAACGCAACGTTACGCTTGTAAAAAATTCGATTAGAACATTTCAACGAATAGATCCTTTAGAAGATTGGAAAAATTGGAAGCAGTTGATTTGAGAAAATATATTATTTATGTAGATAAGTGGAGTAATACACATTTGAATAGTCCTTCAAGATAATAAGTCCAGCTTAAAACTTTGCATTTCTTTTTTTTTTAGAATGGGTCGACGGGAAGAGTATTTGACTTTCAGAGGACTACTCGGGTTATAGCCTGATGGCAGAATAATTATGTATCCACCGTCAAAGAAAGCAGTAAGAGTTCTGAATGGCTGACGGATATCGAATGGACACCGACGAATTTTGTTGTTCGGCGACGTTGTTCTGTTGTTCCAGTCTTTCCAGGGACTCTACGCGTGTTCTTATAGAACCCCCATATGTGCGTACCTATATCGTTAACAAATACAATTACTTACTTTAACATATTTTCAATGAGAAAATAAAAATTTTTCTTAAATTTTCTGGGATCGAAAGATTGCGTTTTGTTATTTGTTTGGCGCGATAAGGAGTATTATTAAGAATTTTTTAAATTGATCAATGCATTATTAGAGGATGAACGAATGCTTAAAATCTAGAGTTGGAGATACGATTATGTGATTCAGAAATATCGAATTAAGAAAACCAGAAATTTTAAGAATATATTTTTGTTCAAGAGCGAGCTCCTTGCCCCACGGTCGTACTTGTCGAGCACCATTGTCTTTCTTTATATTTTATACATTGCATTATCCAAAAAATTCTTCAACACTAAGAGTTGTCACACATTTGACATGAGGCATGTAGAATTTTGAATAGTCAGGCCTGCTAAAATACTAATTGCATGTTTACCGGTATTCGTTTACATTCTGTCAAGTTCCCACATTCGGATTTGAATTTCGCGAGTCTGTACGCTCGCGGTAACGAATGAAACTATAACAAATAAATTATGAAAAGGAGAATAACAATAAAATTCAGTAACAGTAACAAACAGCAAGTGTTAAATAGCATTGGACATTAATATTTCAAATATGTGAAACTCACATAAATTTATTTTAACCCAAGAAAACCAATAAGAATGAAGCCTTTTGGAAAAAATCATTCGCAGAACAAATAGAAATGCGTACTTTCTGTGTATGAATAATAATATCGTCTAGAGAAACGTCGGTAAGTAATTATACGACACTGAGCTTTCGAGAAATTAATGTAATTCACTAGAAGAAAGTGTAACTCGTATTTTTTACGAAGCTTTACATCTTACCGAGTAATTATTAATTACTAGCACGGACAATGAAAACAAAGAATGCAATAATTTCTATACAATACACGTTAAGGGTATAAAACAATTTACATTTTAAACAAGAAAATAATAGTGTTCGAATACTTACAAAATAATCCGAATATGGCACTACATGAACTACTAAGGAACTGATGAAACCTTTGTGAACACACGAATATCAGTTTAGTATGTATCTATTTCCAGCCGCACGAAAAATGGGTGCATCGCTTTAGTTGGTTATTTACTCACTGTCTGTAGATTAGACTTCAGACTGTGGGTGTTGGCCACTCGCGTTCACTCAAGAGGAGTTAGACTTCCACTGCTGACTCTTACTTCTCTGGGCTCCGGGGCTGCCGGAGGTCTTCTTTCTTGCAATTGTTGTTGTTGTTGTTGTTGTTGTTGTTGAGTTGTTCCAGATACAGATACGTTATGATGTCCTAGCCGTGTGGTATGATTAGCTACCACAAATTCATTTGCTACTACGAATTCTGTTAGCGTTACATCCGCAGTTCCACCAGATTCAAGAGGTATGGCATTTTGACGGAAATGTTCGAGCATATCGTATATAGCCGGAAAACAAAGATGCTGAACTCGACAATGACCCTGATCGTTCAGCGTCATGCGTAAATGCTGAAACGTGATACAAATCCAATACTGTTAGACCTTTGTTTACTGAATTCAGTTCAACTAAACAACTATTTTACCTTTGCTCTGCCATGAAAATTGAAAGTCAACACAAACTCTCCTTTTCTCGTTTCACTTTGACGAACAAGATATACGCCATGACCATTAGCGGCACTATGCAAAACAAGGTGCGCCGCATCCGATCTAGATAGAGTACCGTGAAACCATGGATATTCTCTCAAACTGCTTGATAAATCTGTTTCTCCTTCGTTCGTGGCTACTGTAACAGAATTTTGAATTTTTTAATTTCTCTAATCTATAAGTTAATCGTGCTACACCAAATACTACTAGTGTGCATAAAAGATTAGATAATATCTTATTTTCTCGAAGAAAGTGTACCTTACATTGTTCAATGTCTTGCTGTGAAGAGCACAATTCCAAATTACTGTTACTTCTTACACGAAGTCTTAGAGGTACTTCCGGGGGATTACTCGATGCTTCATCTCCATGGTCATGTGCTGCCGATCGAGAACTTTTACTAGCAGAATTGGCCCTCAACCTGTCGTTTTCGTTATTAAGAGCCATCGAGCCGTGCATCAAAGATTCGGCAGTAGCATCCATGCCAGAATTGGGATTGTTCGAATTTTGTTGTACCGTACGCATACAGTATTTAATAGTAGCTAACCAGGATCTCATGTCGTTTGAATTGTGTGCTTCTATAACGAATTCCATGTTCTGTGTCTTCAACACGAACGTATTTTCATGATCCGGCATTTCCAACGCAGTTGTCTCTCTAGCCTCTGTTATCGCTGAACAAAACACACCGCTACGTGGTTTTACCGCTTTCGGAGGAGAATAAAATTCCAACATATATCCACCGATGGCTTTGATTAAAGCCAATCTAGACTTCTCCCATTTCTGAGTTCCATCTATATTTTCTCCCATCAAGGAATTAACGATACCTTCTTTTCTGCACTCTACTACAATCTTTGAAAGTTTAGCTTTCGAATGCTTATCTCTACGATGTTCGGTATGAGACAATTCCACCTCGTCGCTTTGCTGTTTATGAAAAAAGCTTTTTCCTTTTTTGAGTCCTTTAAACGACAAGCGCCTAAAGAAGGGTTTATGAACAGGTTTCGGTGAAATCGCATCTCCATCGTGTTCTGAATAATCGCTGAACTCTTCGTGAGACGAAGCATGAATAGCGGAGCTATTGTTCTGATTTGTAACAGTAACATCTCTATCGTTGGTTGCCGTATGTCTGGTATCGTACAAAGATGGGGATCTGTAAATTATGTTGGAATAAATAAACACTGTACATGTATTTCCGATTAAAGTAATTATAATATACTAGATTACGGTAGTTCCCTACAAGAAGAAAAACCATTAAAAATCAGGTGTAAATTGGAAATAGAATACAAAAGGAAACTAAAAATGATAGAAAAAGAGATATTGTTGAAGTATTAAAGCAGACCTGACTGTGCGACGCAAGTATTCCGTTTCAAAATGTTCGCAGAAGCTTTCGACAAATTTCCTTAGAAAATCACGATGGGAGAGATTCGATCTGGCGCATTCGGGTAGATTTAAACTGACATAGGTACAAAACGCTTTAGCGAAATCGGAAGCCGAAGCGCGGGCGTGTCTCTCACAGAATTCTATCCAACCAGGTGCAGCTTCGGGCGACACGGCAACCGCCGGCGCCGTTGTTGTTGTTGGCGTAGCCGTCGTCGTCGCTGTTACTGTTATCGCTGCCGTCGTAGTAGTTATCGTAGTCGATATTATTGCACTGGTTATCGGTGTTGCCGCAGTTATGGTGTAAAAACTCATTACCTGCGTCTGTCTAGCGAAGGGGGCTAAGGACCTCCCCTTGCCACCACACAGCTACGGGAAATTCTTTACACAACCACAAAATTTCTCTACACAAAGAGCATACGACCGAGCACATACCTACATATATACCTATATACAATGTACGCAATATATACGATGTATATAATATATACGATGTATACAATATATATGTATGTATACGTATACACGTGTGCGTGTATATGTGCGTGCGTGCGTGCGCGTGCCTGCACTCGGTTTGTAAGTAATACCGTATATATGTACATACAATTATTAATCTCTGTGGCACTCCTTCCCTCCTTCACGTTCGTATAATAAAATTAATGAAAATAAAGATAGGGTACTAACAAGTTTTACTATTGTTTTCATACAAAACCGTCGAATTCAATGATCAAGTCATCGAATGTAATTGCTTTTGAAAAGGAAGGAACAAATGCTGTTTCCATTAGAGCGAAATGAACCAAACAGAAGTTGTCGACGATTGTTTCGATGAAGTACGAGTAATCGGCACACTCTGTGGCGTAATATGTCCGTGCTTTTCAGTGACGGTTGAGATCTTCGTGGGAGTACGCAACGCCGATGATCGGTTCTTTTCTAATTCTGTCCGAAAAACATACAGCTCTCTACGCAGTCAACAATTTGAAGAAGCATTGATATCTCTCTTACTTACACAACGTTAAATTTTCTTGCCTACGACGGCATACGGTTCGTTTAGAACCACATGTTTTCGGCCAAAATTAGGTGGACCACAGGTTGGTTGGTGTCGCTCGATTTCCCAATGAACGTAATTTTTAGTTTTCACGAAAGCACAATCGTGTATCGTATAACGGCGCGAACCGTACTCATCGTGTAATGTTGATTTTTACTAATATTTATAAAACCAAACGATTCGAACCTCTTCGTCTATATCAGTCTACTATCGAATTTCAAGTAATAAAATCTTTGCTTCCTAAGCATGCTTTCAGTGATATTACGAAGCATGGAACCGATCGTATAAATTCAAAAAATAGAGAACCAAAGGACAATACTAAACAAGTAAATATGCATTGTTGCGTCGCCGTGTGGTGGAATTAAAAAACTTAGGGCGCGTTTCAGTGAAACTTATGGCTGAAAGATCGAATTTTTTTTTTTTTTACAGAATATTGTATTTATTTGTGAACTTGGCGAAGGTGTTTGTTCTTTTGAAGTCGTCAAACAGATCTGGTATGTCGAGGAGTACAGACAATTGACTTTTCTTCTATATTTTCCCTTCAACCAATAGGAAAAGTGAATATTTTATTGAGATTCAATAGACATTGCATACGCGGAGAGTTCTTACGGAGGTGAAATTCCGAGATTTTTTCATTTGACATGTGTATACAGAGAAAAGTCGGAAATACAAATAAAACGATGTTTAAATCAAGGTCTGATATGTAGATCCGTCGATAGATCCGTCGATAAATCCGTCAGTAAAATCGCTGGGTTCTGAAACGAAACGCTTACTATTCCGTCGGAACAAACAATTCAAATGAACCGCCACGACTGTGCGAACTTTAATTCACGCTCTGGAAAATGCAAATCCCTCAATGGAAAACCATGGAAGTATTATTGTTTTATTCTAGCGTGATTGATTCTTACCGCTTTTGCCGTAAGAGATCATATACATACCGAAAAAGATCATTAAGCTCTATCCGTCGGTAGCTGGTTTGGCTAGCCGTTTGAATGTTCACCACTACGTGTAATGACGCTGGACGACACATGAACGAAGCTTCGAAATTTAATCACAAGTGGCGCCGCTAGCGCTAATCTTGTGGAAAATTTATCTGTCCGGTTTATTGGATGCGTGTGGAAAGAATGACAGGATACTACTCTGTTTCTCTAGCCGTTTATATAAATTTAATGGCTGATTCGATATTTTTCCTTTACCGATTTTCAAGGACCCGCGTTTTCTTAAAACTAGACTTATAATGTTACGACTAGTAAATTACTTGACCTAGTTATACCTAGATGACGCGACGGGAGTTTATCCTTATACTAAACTGAAATTCTTCTGTGCATAGGCAAGTTAGCGATACTTGCCTAAATATGCATCTACGTCATGGTAGAGACGACAAGAATCATTTGGATTCAATTTCAAAGTATGTTTCAATGATTAATTCCGAGGTCTTGCTATTCTTTAAGTTTCAAATTGAGATTGGCGAAAAAGTAAAGGCCAAATGATCTTCCATTTCAACGTTATTATACAAGATGGTTATGAATTTGTAAATATAATCATAGAAACGGTCGGCAACGATTAACAATATACAACAATGTTGACAAAACGGTAGAAGGGTAGAATGCAAAATAAAAATTGTTGTACAATTTGGCTTTTAACGCATTGACTTTATTTTGATGTTTTTTTTTTTTTAAATCTCTTCGATATAAAATTTGTGTCTAACGATGCCACGCACTCAACTATCTCACAGTTAAGGATCGTTCCGTCCTTCATTTCTCTTATATACACGACTAGGTCTAAGGCCGTAATTCAACGTGTCTTTCTCAATACCATAGCATCTGAAAGTATTTGTTTACATGTCGGAAGTACATATTCAATTGTTTAAATAATTTTGAATCTCTGCAACAACGTTCCCCACAATTTACGCGTTATAAAATTGAACTCTCATCAGTTTTTCTTGATCCGTTATATAAATTCGTATCGTTCAAAGGAAAAACAATTGCAAATTCAGAGCTTTTCACGACATATACTGCATCTGTGCAAATTGTACACTTTGATGCCGTGAAAAAAATGAATCTAATTAAAGTAGAGAGTTTTCTTCGTATATCTTTCACATCTATCCCAAGAAAGATGTAATCGTGGTGAACACTATTTTATGCGTGTGTATAGTATCAGAATTTTGTATTATAGACCTTTAAGCGAATAGTAATTAAATTTGGACTACAAGAAGATCACCTCTCTTAACATGTACGCAGATGCTTTTTTTTTTTTGTCACGATAGGTCGTTTTAAACGACATGATTCGTCGAACCTTTCTTTCTTTTCTCTTACGTTTCCCTTAATTCATCTTAGTTTCTGCTTGGAAAGTGGATGTCGCGCATCAGTATCATTATAACAAAATCCATTATTCATAAATTGCGAAATTAATTTTTTCGCCATCGTTTGATAACATCGCATAACTAAATGCAATTTGTTCAAATTTAGAATGATCGTATGAATCTATTTCCATGCTTTCCATTGATTGCAGTGTATTGTCACGTATGAAAGCGCGAGCAAAGGCATATGCTCTCTCGTTCATATCGTTCCAATAATTACTTGGTGTGAGAAAAAGAAAAGAATTTTTTACTTGGAGGACACGAATCTTCAAAGGTACGCGCAACACCAGCTTAGTAAATAGCAGTCTGCACCAACCTTCACAGATTGTATTTTGGCTTAATAACAAGTGTTTACAAAGTCATGCGAGTTATTGTGGTTGCAATGTTTTTCAATTTTGTAATAGTCACAGTCCCTCTTTTCCTTTCCGAGATATATTGTTATCGTGTAATATTGTATAAGCGCAACCTATCAATATACTCTTTCGACGTATACGCGGTTGCTGATCGTATATTCACATTTCGCTTCTTGCTATAAATCGATCTTTAAAATCGCATTCTCATCCCTTTGTTCCTTTTAAATATTATATTAAAATTAGTAAATCATAGCCTTGGATGATGATAAATTGCATCGAAGCACGCTTCGTGACCATGCTTTGCATTAGATTAGAATTTAAACATAATATTCGAGGGACGAAAATTCACTGCGGGCAGTTTGTAATAATCAACCGACCGACCGAGCGTTTGAAAGGAGAGAGAGAGAGAGAGAGAGAGAGAGAGAGAGAGAGAGAGAGAAAGAAATAGTCACTTTCAGGATGCATAGCACTTTGTTTCGCGTCAACGTGTCTCGATCTGTTTGCAAAAGCTGTGTGAGTTCGTTTGAAAGAATGCGGCGTTGTTTTTTGTTAGAAGAGTTAAAACGTTCCGCCCTTATCGAGAAAAGGAATACGTAGTATACGGATGTTGATAGAATGGATACGCAACTTGCACAGCTACTCGTAAATGTATCTCAATATCGATGTTGACTGCAAGCGATAAGTGAAAGCTTCGTTCAAGTGCCTAACGCCACCGTGAAAGTAACTTGAATTTGTAAACTTTAGTCTATTTCTGCAGAATACTAGTAGTTCTTTCTTCCTTTGTCCATATTAGATCACAACTACTGATTGTGCGGTAAAATTACTGGTAAAGATGGTTGCGATCCCGGAGGTGGCTGCGGCGGTAGATATGGCATGTGCTGTGGCGGTATTGGTATATGAGGAGGAATTAGAGGGCACATTATTGGATAACTTGGAGCGTGGCCTTGAGGTGGTGGCGGTGGATACGTAGGTTGTGGAGTACCGGGAGGGTTGTAAGTGCCTGGCGTATGAGGTGGATTAGGATTGGCCGGAGAAGGGGTCTGACTGGGTGGTTGTTGAGCGACATGCGGATGAGGATGCGTATGGGGGCCCATATACTGAATGCCAGGAGCTTGCGGTCCGGGCGAGTCGTGGTGATGATATGGTGTCGCCATGTGCGGCGGCGGTGGCGGTGCCTGAACCATGCGTACCATTTGTTGATACGTTGGTTGCCCGTGATAAGGTACCTGGAATGGTGGGTGTAGAGGAGCCGGTGCCATCAATGGCTGTCCAGTCGCTGCTACTACTTGCATTTGAGAAGCTATATCCTGCGCGCGATGTTGCGCGTGCATCACTGGCACTGAAATAATCAGAACAAGAACACAACGTATATTACTGACATTTCCCGAAACATCAGATGTAGAAATCAGCTCTTTACGACTTTTCGTTCCGTGTAATCGAGAATGTGAACGCAAGTAACTCGTCGTTAGCGTTTACGTGTACAATTTCACTCAAGGTGAGCCCTGAACCTGAATCGTTCCATCATTCCAACTGGTCGTTGCAAATATCGTTGTAGTAGTGTATATTGTATTATACGTACACGTTTTACATCGATTCGTGAAAACGATCTCGATCTCACTCGAATTCATTGCTCAGAATTCATTTCTACACCTAACCAAATTCACGTGTTTTCTATGACACCACGAAAAAATGTGAATTAAGACAAATTAAAGAGATTAAACAAGATGCGGATACCTAGATACTGACCCTTCCGGAACCTTGTCACAGGTTGAGCTTGTGGTTGACTGAACGCAGTTGGTGGTTGGCTGGTCATAACGTATGCTGGCATTACTACAGCAGTTGCAGGCATTGTTGCGCCAGTGTATTGTGGTGTTTGCGGAGTATGCGGTCTACTGGGTGTCGGTGTACTTGGCGAACGCTAAAAATGTTCATTTACATGTATATCGCTAAACAATTTACCGTTTCTTCTGTTCTATACTGTACCATGCATGTTTCACTCTTTTATTTTTGTTTCTTCTATTAAACTTACTAATCGACTTACCGGCGTGAAGGGTTTAGTATTTGGATTAAATTCTTTAGCGTTTGGATTTAAGGTTGATTTCTTAAAAGCTGTTGTAATTTTTTCGACCACAGGTTCCTGAGGCGATTGCGATGCAACCGGTGTATTTGCCGGAGTTTGTTGCTGTTGCTGTTGCTGTTGCGTCGATTGAGGTGGACTCGTTGATCTTACAGGCAACGGTCCTGGCGGTGGTTTACTAGTGACTACGCTTTCTTCTTGAACAGTTTGACTTTGATGTTGTGGTTGTGATTGCTGTTGTTGTTGTTGTTGTTGCTGCTGCTGCTGCTGTGAGCTCGGATGTTGTTGTTGTTGTTGCTGTGGTTGTGTTTGCGACTGCTGCTGCGTCGAATGTTGATGAGACGGTTGGTGATGTGTTTGCGTAATTTGTGACGAAGAGTGAGAATCTTGTTGATGTTGATGTTGTTGCTGTTGTTTTCTTGTTACTGGCGGTGTGTCTTGTGACTGTGAGTCTGCTAATTTAAAATCTGTGACAAACTGCCGCAATTCTGAATGTTGCTCATCTCTGCTGCGTGGTGTTGGAACCTTGAACGATCAGAAGCATTTCAGTAAAATTGTACAATTCATTCTTGAATGTTAATAGTGTAAAGATACGATTACCTTCCTGTGGTCGGATTTATGTGAAACAATCTCGCACCGTTGTCCCTCAACTGAATTCTGCTGTTGCAACTGAACGTGTTGCTGATGCGATGATTGCTGTTGTTGATGAGAAGCTGCAACGTTCGCTTGGGGAAATGGTGCTGGCGGCGCTTTGTCCGCTTGATAAACTTGTTGTCTGCCAGGACGTTCGCGTTTCTCTGTATTCATTTTAGACGACGAAGTTTGCTGCTGCTGCTGCTGCTGCTGCTGTTGCGATGGAAAGCTCACTTGCGGTATAGAAGGCGTAGCTTGAGATTGTTGTTGCGTCTGTTGCATCACAGGCACTATAAATACACCATAACGAGCAATCATTCCACGAATGCTATCGCTGGAGAGTAGAGGATAGGGGGCAGAGGAATCGACATCTGTTGACGTCCTCTGAATAGTGAATTTTTTTTACGAGTAACATTGTTTGGTACCTGGAGGTGGTGGTTGCGTTGCTGGTGGAGGTACAAACGGTGGCGGAGTATTATTATATGTAACTACCACTCCGCTCGGTGGCATGCCCATATTTAAAGATACCGGATGTTGAACAGAAGGATGAGCGCTTTGCATTCCAATGGGAAGATTCGAAGTTGGAGGAATGTTTGCATTTACGTTGGACGGAGGTTGCTGATTAAAAATATTTTTGTTGGTTGCCGTTGGTCCTGGCGAAGGCGGAGGTTCATTGGATCTCATCAATTTCCCACTATTTCCATTCTTCTTTTTTAAGGGTGGAGGAATATATTTACCCTCGTTGGGTCTTACCTAAAAGTATATTCGATTAATCGAACGTAACCGATCTGGTGTTTAGTTACAGAATGACGACAATAGGAGAAAACTGTACCACAGCTGCAAATCTTTCCTCTTCGTCACCGTTTTCCAGTTCTAGCCTTGCTTTGTGATTTGGTTGTGATTCTATTTCGTTTGCTATCTCCGTAGCTTTTTGTTCTTGTTCTTTGTAATCCTTTGTATCTTTTCTTTGAAGCGGTAAAGTGTACGCTGCCAGTGTTGGTTCGTACGTTGTTTGAACTCCGTATTTTTGTTCGTTCTTACGAAACATATCATTGGCATCCCATCCGTTCTAAGAGAAATTTTATAGAGAAATTGCAATACTTGCAAGAAAATGCGCAATACTTATGTGCTGGTTAACCTGGTGTTTCTATTAGAATACTCACAGTAGTACCGTCCAATTCTAAATCGTCGCCGTTCATAGTTACCGGAGGAGCGTCCCATGGCTCCAACTCTTTTTCACCTATCACACCATTGTATTTGCTAATAGCAGTATCTGTTTGAAACGTATCGCGTATAGCGTACTCTAAATCGACATCCTTGGCAGACATGGTAATAATATCTTGAGGTTTAAAAATCAATTTTTCTACTATGCTTTCTACACTTATTTTACCAGAATCTTCTACTCGATGCGCCATCTCTAAGACAACTTCGAATTGGCTGGAGAAGGTGCGAAAAATACCTTCGTATACAGAACCGTTCAATGTTTGAATCTGTCATGAAAGAAATAGCAATTCTTTTGGTATTTGGTATAATACGTAAAATTTATGTAAGATACGAGTTTTTCTTAGTCGGTGCTATCGTTATCATACCTGTACAATGTTGCCCACATGACTAGTTATCGCATGCATGAAATGAGCATTATTATATACACCTTCCGCAGCAACGCATCTCTCTTGTGGACCACGGGCACGCGGAGATCTAAAATGGAACAGTGTACCATGAACAGATTGAAAGTGAAAAGTCTATGGTACAAAGTGTTTCACGAGCGAACCAACAAACACTAACAACGTATTCAAGAGGTTTGCCTAGACAAAGAGTATTATACAAATGTCTCTGATCCGTTCGGTTATAGTGTCGGACATTCGAACGCATGGAATAAACACTCAAGAAATTTAGGTCTGGGTCGAACATGTCAAATTGTTTGCCATTTACATCAACATGTTCCCCCTATCCCGATAACAAGGATAAATTAAAGGGCTACACGTATAAAAGTTCTTGTTACAAAGGTTTAACAAAATCTTGTCGGTTTGCTGACGCGAAGCATTACGCGTGTTGTTTCTCAGATGTTCCAAGGGCAAATGGAAATGCAAAAATAGGGAAAAGTTGGAAAAGCAAGAGGTAGAAAGAAAATAGTAAGAAGGTAATAGAGAGAGAGAGAGAGAGAGAGAGAGAGAGAGAGAAAGAAAGAGGGAGAGAGAGAGAAAGAGAGAGAGAGAGAGAGAGAGAGAGAGAGAAAGTGATAAAAAGGTAGAAAGAAAGTGGGTACCTATTGGTATTGGAACGGTTCTTTCTTTTGCTATTCATTTTGCCAGCAGACGAGGACTCTTCGCCACTGGTTGGTGGATTTCTGCCGCCGATTTGTTGCGGGCCTTCTCGTTTCTTAGTGGGGACCGGAATTTTGACTAATTTCCCGGTGACCGCTCAACGTCAAAAAAATATGATTTCGCTCGCACACGAATACGTCCTGCTACGGGAAGAAAATTGTCCCGAGTGTGTTTGTTTCGTTAAAGTCTTCTCGTTAAATACGGGAAACCGAAATTCGAAATCTTGTTCGACCCCGGAACGATTGACAGGAGGCCGTACTGGCCGTAACAACTATCAACATTCACGATCGTTTTTAGGTTTTTGAGTCACGATCGTTTTCTAGGTTATGCGCGAACGGTACGGTTACCTAAACACTGGTTCGCGAAAGTGTAGCGCGTGCGTGACTTTCGAGTTCAGACAGACACGAGAATGCGAGCAAAGAAAGCAGGAACACTTGGCATTCGTGGAGACGTACGGAGTACGGGGGAACACGGTGTCTACCCGACACGACACGACACGACACCACACGATATCTTGCTAACGCGTGACGTAACTCCGTTCTTCTTACGTAGAGAATCACCGTTATGGAATTTCGAGTCTACGGAGTTTAGAAACGAGCGCTGCTAGCCTCGAACAATGATTTTGGCAACGATACAGTATTTTTATTTAATTAATCAACATGTGGTAAACGATAAAACTTAACACAAGTCGCCCGATCAACCTGATCCCGGTGACTATCGGATAGAGTCGCCACCTGGTGAGAAACCAATGGACGTCGCGATAAAGATCATCCGCAATACTTTGTGCTTGTGTATGTGTGTTTGTGCATCTGCGTGCATGTGCCTCTACCTCTGCGTCTGCTTTTGCTTCTGCACCTCTCTGCCTCTCTGCCTCTGCCTCTGTCTTTGCCTCTGACTCTGCCTTTGCCTCTGCCTCTGCCTCTGCCTCTGCCTCTGCCTCTGCCTCTGCTTCTGCCTCTGCCTCTGTGTCTATCTCTGTCTCTACCTGTGTCTGTGCCCGTGCTTGTGCCTGTGCCTGTGCCTGTCCTGTGCCTTTGCCTCTGCCTCTGCC
>CM052090.1:84353-100201 GCA_028453745.1 Agapostemon virescens
GGACGTACACGATTATCTTGAAACGTAACCGATCGTCTCGTCTCGTCTCGTCTCGTCTCGTCGCATCGCTTTATTCGTCGAAGCTTCTTCGGCACTACGGATTTTCACGTAATTTGCGACATTTCAACAAGGAGCTAAGGAAAATGGGAAAAATGGGAAAAATGGGAAAAATGGGAAAAATGGGAAAAATGGGAAAAATGGGAAAAATGGGAAAAGATGTTGTAGTTTGCTCGAAATTTATCCGAATCGGAAAAATAAAGT
This sequence comes from Agapostemon virescens, assembly GCA_028453745.1. NCBI lineage: Eukaryota > Metazoa > Arthropoda > Insecta > Hymenoptera > Halictidae > Agapostemon > Agapostemon virescens. The sequence goes on from CM052090.1 coordinate 84,615, forward strand.
CTGACAATATGTTTCGATGTTTGTAATGTATTCTTAGAAATGATTTCACAAGCGTTTTACATAACGATGATTATCGATTTAATTGTGCGGCGGTACGACATGTAATTCATGCTCCGATAAAGTAGCGAAACATTTTTTTATCTCGCCGTCCGATGTCAAAGTTGACGGTGTTTTCAATTCGGGAACTCGTTGCTACTCGTACACACGCATGCTACGGATGCAACAGGCATGATGCAACACAGCGCGAATATTCCGAAGAGCGTGTTCGAAGCGCAGGAAAAAATATCTAATCTTTATCGAAACGTTCAACCGGACGATCATTATATACATACTTTGGGTAGAATTTATACTTGTAAGAAGAAAATTGCATCGCGCGAACGAGCGTAGGTTAGTAGTAGGCGTAGGCCGTGTATTATCGTATTATTGCCCGTGCGGGTATATGTATAAGACCATACAATAACGTACAATAACGTACAATAACGTACAATAACGTACAATAATTATTATATATATATTAATTATTATTTTATATATAGATTATAGAAAACGACAAAATGATTAGTCGTGAATCTTGTCACCAATCTTTTCTGCTTCCTTGCGAATTTGTTCGCCAGCTTGGTTCAAAAATGATTTCGTTTTTTCGATGGCATCGTTGAAATTGGTCTCGTTCATCCATTGGCCCATTTTCTCGTTGAACGTGTCGGATGCGCTGTTCCAAACTTTCTTCAAATGGTCTGCGATATTGTCCAAACTGCTGGGCGTAGTTTGTTGCGCGTCTTCCGGCAGTGGACTTGCCTAAACGATCGTACGATTGGTAAAGAGTAATCGATACGTTGGATCGAGTTTGCCTAGTTTTGCCTACTTTTTTATCGTCTTTACCGGTGGGAATAATTTCAACAATTTCAACAATTTCAACAATTTCAACAATTTCAACAATTTCTTCGACAGGCCCGTAAATAGATTTCGAAACCAGTCGAACAATGTCTTTGACTAGGTATCGAGGTCGACGGAAACGATCGATCGCGTTGCGATGTACCCCGGAGAAATCTATCGAGAAATCCTTATTTATTGTAGGTTGTTATCGTGGAAGGACCACAACCAGGAATAGTTGTCGGTAGATAACAAGTTAAATTTCGATTACGGTAGCTGCGAAAGGACGCGCGCGTACAACAGCGTATACGTATAAACAAATGCTTTTGCCGAGATTTCGATAGATTTCGATAGATTTCGGAATCGGTGTATTTATCGAAAAGTGGAAAGCATTATGCGTGGTGCCATCGATAGTTGTGCGCAGCGGGTCTCGTGTACCGAGCTCTGCTCCGATAGCTTCCGTGTAAAAAGCAAACAAACGAACAAACTAACAAACTAACAAACTAACAAACCAACAAACGAAAAACGAATAGTAAATACCTGGAAGACGTAGAACAGGCAGACCATCGAAACGATCGCGAATAAAAGTCGTGACATGGTACGCGGCGGGATTTTTGCGTTGGAACGTTAAAAACGTGAAGAGTAACGGCGGTGCGATAGTTTTCGTCGGAGAGACTGCGGTAAACTGCTTTGCTAGAAGCGACTCGGCCCGGCCCGGCCCGGCTCGGCTCGGTGTGACGCGGCAAACGAGCGTTACTACCATCGAACGAATTAAGATCAAAGATCACTCGGCGATAATCAACGACCGGAGTAGTCTCTGTGCTCTCGCGAGATCCGTCAATCTACATGTATTTTGTAGTTGCTCTTTGTCGAGTATAACGCGCGAGTAGACGCGCGAGTAGACGCGCGAGTAGACGCGTGATGCGATGCGATGCGATTGTTTCTATCGGTGCGGCGTTGCGTTCGAACGCGTTGCAAACGCTGTTACAAATCGACCATGTATGTAATCGATTACTTATCGACGCAACAGTCGCTATCATCGGAATTAATTATTCCACACGTTACGTTGTAGCGCATGAATTGCATTTTTCTCGGCGTATTCTATTCTTTGTTCGCCGGAAATTGTATAATCTGCGTGTGCCGTGCTCTCCTCCCTCCTCCCTCCTTGACCCACCCCGCTCGACCGTCGTCTCGCACTCTGATTTTCTTTGAAAATTCACAAAGCACCGCCACGCGAGATCGCGTTCTCCGTCGCCGGAAACGATTACGGGTTCTTCGAACGTTTCCGATTTTTTTGCAAACGGTCAACATTATCTTCGGAATGTGAATTTTATTCTAGACATTTCACAGTGGCTTCGAGCAGCCATTAGAATTTACTAACTACGACGTATCGCTCGACAATGTTTTCCTTGGTCTTCCTCCTCTATAGTTATTATAGTATTATAGAGATATACCTATATAGTTATTCGTTGGATGGCATACAGTAGAAGACGAATCATCACCTTACGCGTACCGTGTAGAATCGCGTAAAAGCGTAGGTACCTAGGTTAGGTGCATACATGTATACCTAGGTAGGATAGCAAGGCTAGAGTAGGCTGGTTTGGCTCGGCTTGGCTCGGCTTGTTTCTTTTGTTTCTGCAGTTTGTTCGAGACAAGATCGTTGGTGCGGTAACGGCGCCGCGATAGCGATAGCGATAGCGCCGCCGGGAGCACCATCGGAAATACTGCTACCTATTTAGGTAGCAGTATCTACGCGTAAAAAGAACGGCTGGGGGCGACGAGGGACTGAATCCGATCCTCGTAGTCTCGGCCCTAGAGGAGCAAAGAAATGCTCTACGACTCCGGAGACGTAGAGGTGACACGAAGGGGAGACGAAAAAGGGAGCCAGCCTGGACGACAAGTGTCAGAGATTCGACCAGAATCGTCGAAACTCGATGAAAAATTTTTGCAAACGAACGCTCCGATCGTCGCTCAGAATTCTGTCGGCAGATGGAATTTGTCGAACGTTCGTTAGAAAAGTTGACATAAAATCTGTCGTCGGAGCAATTATATGTTTCTGGAAGCCGGATGCGCGATACCCGCGATAAACGTCTTGCAAAGTATCGGTGAGTTTCTTCGAGACGGCAAAGTACCGGGAAAACGACTCGCGATCGTGAAATTGATCGAACAACGATTCTACCGACGATCCGGTTTGCGGGAGCTTCGTTCCTTCGATACGATTCGATAAGCGTTCGCGAACGAAACGCAACGCGTCTACGATCTCCTTTCGCGGTGGATTCGCATCGTCCGTGTCCGTGCCGACAGCTAAATCGAGACGCGATTCAACCATTTTCGCGACGCGATCCATCAAATTGTCGATCGCAATTTCCAGTCGACCGCAACCTTCCCGCATTTCGGCTACAGGGACGGAGTTTTCAACGACGATGGAGAAATATTCGAGATATTCGGGATTCGTGAGAAACTCGCGAAACCGCGTCAAATAATATTCTACGATTTCCAAGAGATTTTTGTCCGAGAGCCGACGCTTCAACGAACTGATGCGTTTTTCTTGGTTTTCCTCGTCGAACAGTTGATCGATGCCAAATTCGTAGATCAAGTTGCGAGCAGCGATCCACGCGTATCGCAGCAATTTGTCTGTTTCGCAGAAAATCTCGTGTGCCGAAGCACCGATCTCGCGATCGTAACCAAACATTGAGACTTCCGCCTCGCAAGAACGATTCCGCAGTTGATTCTGTAACAAGGTCGACGAATGCGTAGGATCGTCCGTTTCGGAGAGCAGAGATACCACCGGATACGGATACGGATACGGATACGGATCCGGATCGACGACGATGCGTCGGTTCGGAGATGGGCGCGATTCGTCTGCGATATTCTGAAAAGAATCGTTCGTTTGTTTGTTTGTTTGTTCGTTCCATCTATCTGACGGTGGCGTACGCCCGATAAAAGATCAACTTTACCTGTTCTGCGTTTTTCGACGGTATCGTTGGCAGCGACGGATTCGAATCGTTTGTCGTTATTTGCAAAACTGTATCCATGATCGTCCAAGATTCCCGAATATCCGGTGGAATCTAGAGACGATCGGTTAAAAATTGGTTTAACATCAATCGAAACTTGGCAATCCGCAACAATACATGTATTATTTTACAGTTACCCATCGTTTGCCTGCCGATTCGTTTCCGATTCGACGATGCGTCGTTGGACGAATGTGCGAGTTTTTCTTGGCAGAACTCGAAATTACGGAAAATATCAGCCCCGAGAACGAAAGGAGGAGAAGAAGAAGAAGAAGAAGCGAATGTCCGATCCTCATGCTTCCAACCGAAAGAAAGACTGCTCGATTTCGACGAACGGCGGTCCGCGTACACCTTCATATATAGTTTTCCGATCGATATCTTGTCGTACGTACGATCAGAGAGTAGCACGTATATCGTGCGGAATTTTGACAACAAAGAAATTTGTTGCCGCACGAGGAACCAAGCTCGACGCGACGCGACGCGACTTTTTCTTCCGAACATTCGATGATATTCGTCGTCTATGCTCCTTTGATTCGAGGCTCGAATCGTTGGTCAACGATTTGTCTTACGGGATAAACGAATCGTGAAAAAGAAAAAGTCGGAAAAATAAGAGTCTTTATAGTCTCGATACAACGGCACTCGACGACACGGCAGAAAGATAACGCCGTCGATCCACGGCCAAACAATTAATAAATCTTTACGTTTACGTTTACGTGTACGTGTGCATATGTATTATACATAGTTGATTCAGCAGCCGTACGACGATGAAATCTCGCAGGCGGGTACAAGAATTCTGTCGATTCGCGTGGAGAGTCCCCTCGAACGTTGATCGAATCTGCTTGCAGATTCTTCGGATATCGTTCTACGAACGGAAAAAGAAAAGAAGAAAAGAAGAAAAGAAGAAAAGAAGAAAAGAAGAAAAGAAAGAGAATTATGTTGGATCGTTGGATAGATCGTGCGCGTGAAACTTACTTTTGGTCGAAGGCTGGAACGCTAACGTCGAAATTGTACCCTCTAGACAGGAACGGTGTTGTGCCGCTGGCAGGCGGGACGTACGTGTCGTAAGCGTAAGTTTTTCCTCGCAAAGCGTCTTTTTCCAGGACGACGTTTGCCGAGGACGGCGACGACGGCGAAGACGGCACGTTTATTGCGATCGGATATTCGAGACGCCGCGGAAGAGGCTTCTCGTACATGTCCGAAAGTGCTTTAAAGTCCAACGTAAACGGTATTGGTTGGTCTTCCACGGGTGGTTTCGGTCCCTGCATCGAATTCCTTTCAAAATTGTTCGATTACGATGATACGGTGTAACGATCGGATAGAATATTTACCTCGATCGCGATCGGTAGTTGTCGCGAAGCGACGCATGGCTCGCCGTACGTCACTATCTTCGGACTGTCGTAGTTGTCGGCACGACCGTGACAACCTTTCGTACAAACTCCGACAAGCAGCCAGATCAAAGTTGCCAAACGCATCGCAACCAACGAAACGTTCGATCGAGATTACGGGATTACGGGATTACGGGATTACGGTGAAACTGCGAACGGAACGGTCGGGAGGCACGCTTATGTACACGCTCGATCGTAAATATGTTTCGTCTTCCTGTTTGTCGATCGACCAAGCTCGGTCCAACGTGTTTTCCATTTCGAAATCGTTATTTTCGAGCCCCGGTACGCGTCGCGCGTTTAGAAATTTCACGGATCTTGGAACGTGTCCGTGAAAGAAATTCGCCTGGCAAGCGGGCAAACAACGTCCGCGGAAGTTGCAAGATTCCAAGCAAGGTCGTGTTTATGGAAACAGTGCGCGACAAAACTTCCGTTTGCGAAACTTTATTATCGAATATTCGCGTTGAAACCTTTAGAAATCGTAACCGCTTAAAATTATTTTAACCCCCACTCCCTATACGCGATCGCTTCGATGGGTAAACTCGTACGATTTCTTTGGGTAATTTCGCTGAAAAGTGTTTCTCATCGACGCCTGGTTTAGTCGAATCGATCGATTTGGTCTTTCCACGCGTTCACGCATGTACACGTGGGTGGGTAGGTACCGCGCGAACGCTGCAATCTTATTGTTCTATGGAAAAGTGTCCCAAAACTGGCCCCGCTAAACATCGGTTTACTTTGTTCGTCCGGTTAATTCCGATACCCGGTACGATGAATGAAAAATCATATGAAATATCATCTCATCGAGACGTCGAACCGTAGTCCAAGTTTTCCGTGAACGAGTTTCACGTAGGTAGGGGTACAGGTAGGCAAGTACGACGCTCGCGATCAAATAAATTGCTTTGCTTTTACCGAATTTTCCGAATTTTCCGACCGTTCTACCAACGATCGTACGTTTTAATCGCGTCAACGAAATAGACGAGACCGTATTTTCGTAAAATACGAGCGATCCGATAGCTATGCGGCGAAACGCGTTCGGCCATCCTCGGGAATATTGCGAGAAGCATTGCGCTATCTTTTCGTGGCAATGGTAACCACGCGAGCCGGTCGGTGTACCAGAGAAACGGTCGAACGCTCTAACCGCTAGACAGATATGTTAATACATTCTCGCATCGTAGGATCGTCGGTTCTTCTTTCCTAATAAAAGAATCTTCGATCGAGCTTCGATCGTTGGTCGTGCTCGATCCGATGGAGCGATGGTCGCAAAAACCGAATCTCGTCGATTTGCTAGGCGGATGTAAAAAGATTCAGTTAAACTCGCGATAGTCGGTGATTCTTGTAATCGGTAAGCTTGATCGGCCATGTGATTGTATGAAAGAAAAAATAGCTTTGCCTTGCTCGAAAGGGCGTCTTTTACGAGGCGTTGACAGGTTCGCTTAAAGCGTAAACCATCGAAGGTGTTAGCGGAGACATAAACGTTAAGAAGCAATGTCGTAAATATCGAAATATCGAAATATCGAAATATCGGAAAACTTGGGCGTTTTCTATCTCTTTGTTACTCTACTCTCGAGAATTCGAGAATAAACAACTACACATACATGTACATGTATATGTATATGTATTCTACTGTATAGTCGATCGACTGTATTCGTTTTCTTCCGTATTTCTTCTGTTAGATTATTCGCGTGATTCGAACGATGGTAGTATTCAAAGGAGAAGGTAATCGTCGTGCAACGACTAAAAACAAGACGTTTGCGGTTTTGTGTTCGCAACAATTTATTTCTCAGTAATAAGTAGTTGACAATAATAATAAGAAGGGATAAGGAACAAGTAATGGACGTACAAAAGGTGGCGAATGATAAATAAATAGTTGGTTAGTTCGAGCATGCTCCGCCGAGCCTCTTCTTTTCGCCGATGTCTTCGATGCTTGATCTTGCAAAATTATCTTGCGCCATTTTTTGCTGAATAATCACCGAACCTGGAATATAATCCGGTATCGGTGGACCGAGAGGACCGCATGGTTCTTCCAGGCTGTCGTTAATTTCTCCGTTGAACGTTCCGCTGTGGCTTCTCGAACTCGCGTAGACCGAACCCACCGGCGCGTAGCCTAAATCCCTGCAAACCAGTCGCGCGTTCGTTAATCGGCAAGTTGTGCAAGCTTACGTACGTATGTACGTGTATCGAGTGATGACCACGAGAGACACACACACACACACAGAGAGAGAGAGAGAGAGAGAGAGAGAGAGAGAGAAAATAGAAAATTGACGCGCTGCTGCTTACTTGTAAGTGAGCAAACTTTCCGCGACTCGATCGACGACGTCTTCTCGCGTTATGCTCTCGCGTTCGATCGCTTCGAGCTCGGCGAGCTTTGCCTCCTCTCGTTCGTCGTATGAACCGATCACGACGGTTCTCGGGGGAGCAACCTTTAGTTCAACGACAGGCTTGTCAACGGTGACGAGTCGTTCTTCCGGAATGTCTGCAATTTTTTGTTCGTTTCTCGCATCGTTTGGAACCGTACGATGACCGAACGATAACTTGTCTTCCGGTACAAATTGTTTTCCTTGTCTGTAAATTACGTTCGGCGCTCGAAGATTTTTATACGCGAGAGTAAGAGACACCGCGTCTGCCGGCATTTGCGGGTACGAGTAATCTACCGGACCTTCGCCTGAAAAGCACAATTCAGCAACGTTAACGTCGAGACTGAAATGAAATGAAATGAAATGAAATGAAATCGTTGTAGAACCTGTTTCGCAACGAACCTGTATCGTCGCTGTCGAGGTCGTCGAAACAGTTCGAGGAACCGCCACCTACGACGCTCGTCCTTCCGTACTGGCTTTGCGCGTCAGTTGTTCGAGCAGCGGAATTCGTAGCTGAGTACGCGAAAGAGGGCCCGCCGTTGTATACTCCCGAATTCGAACCGAAACTCGAACTCGAACTCGAACTCGATCGATCGAAAACTCCGGAATCTACGTTTCCAAATAATCCCGATCTCGATGCCGCAAATGCTCCGGATGCCGATCCACCGAACGTACCAGTTTTCTTAAATACAGTTCCAAACGATCCACCTTGGGTTTGGGGTCTGGCTCCACCGAATACCCGATTGTATGCTCCGTTGTACACGGAAGACGATCCATCGAACGCTCCCGAATCTGCGTTTCCTAGCGTTTCCAAACTGGATCCCGATCCGGATACGCTCAACACACCTGTGCTCCCTCCTCCTATCGGGAGCGAATTCCTGATACTCGGTATGCCAAACGAGGCAGAATCGGAGCCGATCGTTGCCACCGATAGCATTCTAGCGGTCGTTTCTCCGCTTTGCGTGTTTATACAAATTTCGTAAGGTGCTGCAGGATTGCAGGTGTTGCATACAATTTTCCCAGGATAAGCTGGAGTTACTCTAGTTTTCACTATTAGTTTGCCACTGCGGGAATCGATCGGTAGCGGATAGCACAAGTCGCCGATCGGTGTGAAACTGTATATTTGGAAAACATACATGAATCGGAAGCATCGACAGCGTTTCGAATTTCCTTTGAATAAAAATCTATCGGAATATCATACCTAGGTGCAATGTTGACGTTCGAATCCGCCGAGTCATCGAGATCCACAGATTTTGAGATTTGTTTGCTACACCCACAACCGACATCGTTTTTCACCGGATTGTTGGAAGTGGTAACAGCAGCATAGGCAATGGCCGGGTTGTTGCCGGTAATCGTGATCGTATCGCTTTTACTTTGCGCGACCGAACTACCGTCGTTGTACGCGATGGAATCATCGTTGCTGTACAACTTTGAACTATGACCGCTGCGCGTAATGACATCGACGGCGGCGGCGGCGGCGGCGCCGTTAACATAGCTGTTTGCGTTTCCATTTCCATTTCCATTTCCATTTGCATTTGCATTTGCATTTGCATTTCCATTGACAATATTACTATATACAATAGGATTGGACGAGCTACTTGGTAAGACTACTGCACCGTTTCGTGCAGCTGCGGCGTCGTTGATTTCTTCGGGTGAAGCGTAATACGTTGGCTTTGGTAATTTTGCAGCTTTCACGACCGTCTTGCTGCAGGTGCAAGGATTTGTACCTGCGATAAACAAATATTACGATACCTGTAGCCGTCGCAGAGTGTAGCTGCACCGATTTTTTCAATGAAAACTGGCATGAAAACTTCGATAAAGGGTAGAGAGAAAGGACCGGGGAGTATATATACCTGATCCTAAATTTCCACACGTACACGCCTCTTGTAATCCATGAACGAGCAACGAGCACGCTACCGTCGCAATCAAAGCACCGAATACAGCCGACGACCTCATGTTGTCAAGAATTTTTCTTTTCTGCTCTCGTCGTCGTTCCAATTGCTTTATATAGCCGAAAATATTGCGGACATATTGAAAAGATGCGAATTACGTGATTCCATATTATTGTTATTCGAGTGCTTCCTGTTGTGCTCGAAGGGAACTTCCTCAAAGCCTTCCCGTGTCCATACTCGGAATCAACGTATCTAATTATTGTCGGACAGCGAACGTGTTTGTTGAAATATTTGTACAAACATGATCGGATGGGTATCCGTACTCGTATTCGTTTCCGTTAAACAATTCCTCGCGATACGGTTTCATATCGCAAACGTATCGGTGGTCGACCGTGATCAGCTGTCGCTTCCACGTTTCGTCCTTTTCTATATTGTTGTTGTTGTTGTTGTTGTTGTTACTATTATTATTATTATTATTATTATTATCATTATTATTATTAATATTATTATCATCGTCGTCGTCGTCGTCGTCGTTGTTGTTGTTTGCGATACGACGGAGCGTCGACTGAACGTTGATTACGCAAGAAAACTTTTATGCAACAACGGTTTACTTTCCGCTTGACATACGTTTTATTACAAAATATTATTTTACAGTGGAAAACTTCGATACTTGTTGTTAGAAAGTAAGTTAATGGCTTTCGTATCGTTCGTATCATTCCAAAAACCATAAACGATAACGTATTTACATCGGTATAGAATGTGCGATACTGGAGTAAAAATTATTCGCTTATCGGCTGTTTTATTTGTTGAAGAAATCGGCTGCCCTTTGTCTCTGAAGAGGCAAATTCAATAAATTATCGGTGAGAACCGGCGGTTCTTGCGATCGAACGCTGCTGTTTTCAATTTCAAGACGATTTTCAATTTCGGGTTTCGATGGGGCGTGTATTCGCGGTGTGCCCGGTGTTCTAATGCCTATCGACGGTGTCCTGGACGACGAGGATCTCCGAGGAGTTGGTGTGCTCGCGATACGAAGTTTTTGCGTAGCTAATCTTCTAGCTGCCGGAGACATGGTACTCAAACGATCTATAGTCGATCTGGGCGATGGTCTGCAATCGGATCGATTATTATATTGAGTGCGTGTAATATGTAACGAAACAATGGGAAGAAAAGTATCGGCGAGAGCGATGTTAAAAGCAAACTCACGTGGCTAACGATCTTCTGGCTGCTTCCAAAGCTTTGGTTTTCCTGTCCCTGTGTCTTTCTCCTGCTTTTTCAGCCAGCTGCAACGCCAGTTGTTCTCTTTTCGGTGGTTCCGCCATTCGGAACGACGGCCCTTGACTCGTCCTCAATAAAGGAGTGTCCCCGCCATCCAATCTAAACGGCGTACCCTCTATTTGACCCCACGTCATCAGAGGGCTCTCGCATTCTCCGGGTCTCGGACTCGGAGTTGCCACGAAACTGAACCCGTTCACCCTGGGGGTTGGGTTCCTAACGATCTCTTTACCGTCTACGCCGATTTTTCCATCGTTGGCTTTCGATTGATTTTTCGCTAGTTCGTTGATGGTTTCTTTATTTTGTTGTTCGTTGAACGGATTCGTGCGAAGCCTCGTATTCTCGTGTACCACCAATTGCTTCTTCTTCGCCATGTCGATCCTTTCTTCCGGAGTCAGTTCAACACCGTCCGGAACGTACATGATGTAATTTTTATTTTTATAACTCCAACTATCCAATCGATTGGGCTTTTCTTCGTCGTTTTCTATAGCCAACGCTTCTTTCCCTCGGTCGTCGATCAGCGCTTCCGATGTATTTTCCGCCTCGTAGAGCCAAGCGAATTTCAGCTTGAGCCTCCTCTCCGCTTCCACCATCATCTCTTCGAAACTGGCATTGTCCTCGCTGGTATGGGTGCTCAAATACGCGTCCAGTCCGCTCTTACATTCTTCTCGGCCTTTCTCTTTGCTATCGGCCGTGACAGGAACGTCTTTAGGAGTTTTCAAACGTTTCAACTGTTCGTCCTCCGATTCGGTTTTATTCAGGGGAGTTTCGAACGTGGCGGGACTGGCCGGTCTTTCGGTCGTCGGACGACCGGAACTATACTTTTCGTAGAGCTCTCTCATTCTCTTGACGTCGTTTTGTTCCAACGCGTCCAAGTATTGATTCTGAGCTTGAAGCTTGTTCAAGTGAGGAAAAAAATCTCTTTGAATTATTTCGCTCATTTTTCTTATGTACGTATCTTCGTCTAAAATCTTTGGTTGTATTTTTTTATATCGTTTCGCAACTCCGTGCGGCTTTTTAAATACTGCCACGTCTTTCATACTTTTAGCAGTCTCTAAGGCCTGAGACCCAGGAGAACTCATCTTGTAACCTGCAACATTTAAAGAGCACAGCTTATAAATAACCGGACAAACTGGACATTTAAATGATTGAAATTACTAAAAACGCCAGAAACACCGAAATCTACGCATAAAATATACGTATTCGTGAAACGACAGGTCATAGAAATGGGTAACTCTGTACATTACGTTTTACAGAAAACTAGGTTATGCGTCGAAAGAAACGCTTTCTAGATGTAATTCTTTCCCTCCATCGACGTTACGTTGTTGGTATACCGTTAGATTCTTTCGTCGGCAAACCAGCCTGAACACCTTTGCGAGTTTACCATAATTGTAGTCACTGTGCACTGTGAAATACAGAATAGATGTAAAATCTAGTCGAACGCAAACTTTGACTGTAGACAAACGTTAGATATAGATATCGCAGCACATAACCAACATAAGGTAACCGTTGTCAGCGCTATTACCTATAGTGCCGTGTGGCGACGTTACGCGACGATCGCAGGAACCAACTATTCACAGGAAAACTGTTTGCTGGCTGTAAATTGTAACGGTTGTAACGTTGTAATTTATAACGCTTGTCGCTTTATCGTTGATCCATGATCGATTGTCAACTATCAGGTATTCTCGTCGAGTTAATTGCGATTGTACACCGATTCGACGACAGGTATAATCTCGTTGATCAACGACTGTTCTTGCAAGCGATCATTTACGAATTGCTCCGAAGAGAGCGATAACAATTTATTTTCGAGAATTTCTATGAATCTCGATACGTTTGGATATTTGGAGAAAAGTTGAAAACTAGATAAATATCAGTTTGCAGTTATTCCAAAATGACGGACGCAAAGGATTCTACGTTACCGACCTGTCGCATTACTTTGGATTCTGGTTAACTGTATTTCTATGCGTCGTAATAAGAAACTTTGGTAAACTATTTGGTACACGACCAAGCTCGATCGTTACTATTTCAAATGTAAACGCGCGAATAATCGAGTACGCAACGTATCATTCCAGCGGAGCAGTAGTCGAAGCAGTGAAGCAGTAGTACTCTTTAGAAATGAAGAGCGGAAAAATGGGGAAAGAAGGTGAGAAGAAGTAGAAGAAGAAGAAGAAGGTGAGAAGAAGAAGAAGAAGTAGAAGAAGTAGAAGAAGAAGAAGAAGAAGAAGAAGAAGAACAAGTAAAGAAGCATCGAACGAAGAGAAGATGATTTTGATGGAATTAGAAAATGGACATGATAAGTCAAGTCGAGGCAAGACGAGAAGCAAGTGAAGCCACGGCCCTGGCTTCAGCCACTCGGTAAGTAGTCGAAACGATATTTTGGTCGAGTCGAGACAGTGGGATGGGATATGATTGCCTTCTCGTATTGCCATGCCTCTCGGAAGAAAAGAGGAAGAGAGACCGAGCAAAATGATCCGAGAGGCTGCGCGAGGTGTTGGAAAGCCACGATGAGAGACATATGAGGATTCCAGCGGCGAGATAGGATATGCCTGCTGACTATGTTACAGCGAAAATCTTTTGAAGCCCGCCTCGCGTTTACAATTTTTGTCTTTTGAATCTTTTGGATCTTTTGGATCTTTTGGATCTTTTCGTTTTCTTTTCCCTTATTCTTTTTTCTGTTTTTCCTGTTTCCTGTTTCCTGTTTCCTTTTACCTTTTTCTATTTGCATGTTCACTAAAAAATTGAAAGTCTCCCGTAACTGTTTATTCGTTCGTTTGTTCGTTCGTATTGGCCAAGAGAAGAATAAAAGGAAACAGAAAAGAACCACGTACGTACAGTAGGCTGTCGATATTCGAAGGAAGGAAAAGTATCGCGAGCCATTCGCGAATCGGACAATTTTAAATTGATTTTTAATTCGTATGTTCGCTGGCGCATTCTTGTTTGCATGTACGTTCGCGTTCGGAGAGCACGTGGCAACGTCTACCGACTTTGGAAAGCTTCGCGAGTCGAGAAAGACGTTTCGTCCCCTCTATTTACGACATAAGGTAAACTTCTTTTAGGTCTCGTAGTTCACGGTCAATGTCTGTCTTCGGATACTTGGCTTGCTTGGACAGTTTTCGTGGCGTTAACAGACACGTCCGTCTTTCTCTCTACCCTTTCCTCCCTTTCCTCCCTCTCCGGCCCGTTTAATCGTTTCCACCGAGGCAGCAACGAGTTTTCGATATCGATCGTGTTCTACGATTCGCGCGCTACCTCGAAAAACGTTGGACCGAGCGAAATGTTGCGTATGTTGCGGATTCGATCCAGAAAACGAATTGTATCGAGAAGAATGGACGAACACGGTCGTTTGCCATCAACGTTTTGGCACCGATTAAAATTCTTGCGAAACCCAATTTTAAATCATATTCGTCCCAATTCACCTGTCGTCGTGCAATTAAAAAGGATGATTCGACGGCCGCTAATTTTCAGCCGCTTTATCGTTATTAATAAGGTTCAAGTACGAATAACGACGATGCTCGTTACGCGTCCTTTCCTCTGTACACGTACGCAAATACGCGAATACGCGTACGCGTGTACACGCATGTCCTGCCGCGTTTCTCTTGGCTAGCAATCGTGCGCGCGTTATCATCGTTTGCAACGGTCGTTGAAACGTTGTTTAACCAAATGCCAATCGAGCGCGGTAACGAAATAAATTCGGATCAACTGGAAACAGAAGCGAAAAGTTTGTTGCGAAAAGGACACCGAGGGAGAAAACGAGGACGAAAACGGAGATAAAGATCGAAAAAAGAAAAAGGAGGAAAAATAAAAATAAAAATAAAAAGAAAAGATATAAGAAGTTGGGGATGGGGATGGGGATGGGGATGGGGATGGGGACGAAGGTTGCGGACGTAAAGCATAAACAGTCGAGGTGCGATTTGACGCGCACTCCGGCCATTCGAAGCGTATCTCTTTCTCTCTCGTTAAACGCACGCTTTAAGAATCTCGAAGAAGCGAGCAGCCCCGATGGCTGGAATCTGTAAATCTGTCATTGCAGCCATATTCGTGCGGCTGGTACCGCAGGATATGAACTTCTGCTCGTCGTATGCTTTACCGACGTGGATCTGCCCGCTCCTCTTCTTTCGAGATCTTTACACCGAAACGGAAGCCTCTCTTTTTCTCCGTCCGTCGTTCGTACCTCAAAATAACGAATCTTTTCTTCCTTTTCCCTTTCTGTTTATCGAGAAAAAGAATTGTTCAATTATACGTCGCATATCGATCTTTAGCGTCGCTCCGATTTTTTAGCGAGACGCATTTTCTTCGACGACGCGCATACCTGCATGGTAGACGAAGCGATTGTTCCTGTTATTCGTTGATCGTCAATTTGAAATTGTAGAACGGAGGAGGAGGAGGAGGAGGAGGAGGAGGATACCCGATAAGTTTACGTGTACGGTCGCAATTATCGAAGTAGTTGATATTCTGTCTCGTATCGGATCGTGCATCGTTTGAAATTCCAGTCGACGGTGATCGAAGGACGGTGGTGGTGGTGGTGGTGGTGGTGGTGGTGGTGGTGGTGGTGGTGGTGGTGGCGGTGGTAGTGTCGGTGAAAGGTTCAAAAACCGCTCGGTGGTGCGAGAGACTGCGTGAAAACTATAAAAGCTCCGGTACTCGTCACACCGTATACCCGCGGTATTTCCTTTGGTAGCTAACGATGACAGATTCACGGCTCGTAGGATAACGCAATACCTCACCCTCGAGATGTTTCAGTTTACGGATACACGCGCACGCTCGCGTCCGCATTTACGTTTGCATTCGCGTTCGTATTCGCGTTCG
>CM052090.1:100211-125189 GCA_028453745.1 Agapostemon virescens
CGTTCCCGTTCCCGTTCCCGTTCCCGTTCCCGTTCCCGTTCCCGTTCCCGTTCCCGTTCCCATTCGCGTTCTCGCCCCCGTTCCCGTTCACGTTCGCGTTTGAATTTGTGCACGCTAATACACCAGCCCGCGAGCACTTTCCATTCTTTGTCTTTCGTTTTATCGCGCGACAGTTTTTCCTTCTATTTAGCAAGCGATCCATTTGTCGGTCTTTGATCCGTAACCACGGGATTGCTAGCGGAAAATTAGAAAGATTTATTAATCCGACCCGACCTCCGAAACGCTGCGCGTCTTCGCGTTGTCGAGTTTCCCGTCGATTCGCACTTACGATCCAACGAAACCAATCCTTTTTCGCTCGTCCCGATGGAAGGCGTTGCTCGCGGTGCCTTTGATCCCACAGATTTACAGATAGATCTTCAACGACGATAGAAAGTTGATATTTTGAAGAAGAGATATTTTTGTTTTTCGACCAACCATCGATATCGGAGACGGTTCCATTCGTACATAGATGCACGATACGCATCGTTTCGAAATTGGACGGAAACGACGTTGTCGGGCCGGTCGTCGCGATAGAGAAACGAGCTACCCGACAGGACAGTGAAATATTCCAGATGCATCTTTGGAGGTCCCGAGACCGTGCCTGTCTCCTGTCCACCGGGTCGGTGGCGTGTATGGCGGTCGCGCGACACAACGCGACACCAACCTCTTGAAAAAGGTTCGTCTTCCGAGTTTACGTCGAATCCCCGATTTCGAAGCAGTCGAACATTCGAAAACTATTACGACTCTGAAAGATTTTTCGTTCGCGACATCGCGCTGCGTCTACCCGTCCGTCGCTTGTCGCCCGTCGCTTGTCGCCCGTCGCCCGTCGCCCGTCACCCGTCGCGAAAACATTTCTTGCCAGTTGTCGAGAAAACGCCTCTTCGAGAGCGTGGCAAAAGAATCGGCAGGTTCTTTGAAACGAATGCCGATTCTCGTAAACGGAATATACCACCAACGGTGTCGACTCCGAAACACAGCTAACCCCGTGAAAAGGTCAAGCTTCGCAGGGGCGAGTTGGAAATTTCGCCGGCACCTATGAGAAAGATGAAAGACGAAAGACGAAAGTAGGAGCGAAGACGAGGGCCGTCGACTGTTTTTATCACCGGCGCCGTCGCGCGTCACCGATACGCGCGGTCTCTCTCTGCACCTCTTCGTTCTATACCGATCGCGGTTCCTGCGAAACGTAATATTCTTTTTTCCTTGAACATTGTTTCTATCTTGGACAATATCCGTGTACACCTTGCTCGACAAATTTCTATTCGTTCGACCTGTTGTCGCCTATCGCCCGCGAACGTCTCACCGATTATACAGTATACCGTAAACAGTATACCGTATACCGTATACCGTATACCGTATACCGTATACCGTATACCTCTCAACGAAATCATCCGACGTGCCCTTTGGAAGAAACGCTTACTCGTTCGCCGATCTCGAATCGTCGCGGCACGCGTGCAAATGCGAAATAGAATTTCCGTGAAACCGAGCCGGAACGTTCCGTTGCTTGTTTTGCTCGCGCGACAACGCTTCTTGCACCTTGCGAACGCGACGTCTGCTAGGAAATCTTCACCGAGAGTCATTAGGGGTACGTTCATAATATATTTACACAACGGGTTCTTGGCGTGGCCATCAATCACGGGTCACGTCGGTTTATCCGTTCTGCTACGTGCAGCCACCGACGGAGTCGTGTCTCCTCTCTTCTCCTCTCGTCTCCTTCTCGTCTCCTTCTCGTCTCCTCGCGTCTCGTCCGATCTCGTCAAAGGTCTGGTCTTTGGTCAAATCTTTCGGTTTCGCGTCGCTCCGTTGACATTACCTCGTCGCATTAAACGATACAAATACTGTACCGAGTACCGTTTACCGGTTCTCTATCGCGCAGCGGCTGTTTCTTGAAATCGTTGCAGCAACGATGGCGTCAAAGACCAACAATGCTCGTGTACTCGCACTTTTCCCAGCGGAGCAATGGAACAGGCAATAGGTTGCGTACTCCGGAACGCTCAGTATTCGCCTCGCGATGTCGACGTATTCGTAAGAGAATCGAATAGACGGTGAAAAAGAGTGTTTGAGTGAGTGAGTGAGTGAGTGAGTGAATAAGTGAGTGAATAAGTGAGTGAGTGAATAAGTGAGTGAATAAGTGAGTGAGAAAGAGAGACAGAGAGAGAGAGAGAGAGAGAGAGAGAGAGAGAGAGAGAATGAGGGGAGGGGGAGAGTGTTTAGAAGTGAGTTTTGGTTGAGAAAAAAAATTTCGAAACGCAATGGCACACGATACTCGGAGAATAATTTATTAAGGCACTTAGTAGCCAAGCTCTCTTATGGGTTGTCACGGTACGTTTACTTTCCCGACTTGGCTCGAGAGCGTTTTAGGCTCGTTTGGCATTTCAGACACCCTGTATAAATAGATGCACTTTGCTCCTACAAAAGGCACTTTCTTTTTCGACCGGCGAGCCACGGACCTACGACACGTACGCTGCGCGATTCGTATCGCGCGATTCAATGATCGCGAGCACCGCAGAGTCCCTTTCGTCTTCTCGAGACCTTTCGTTGATTACCGTTTCTAAAACTATCTTCGGTGTAAACGGTGTCGATACCTATGGTTCTGCTCTTTTCTTTTCGTATAGGACAATTTATCAAAAATAAGCTTTCGCTTCGAATAAATAATGCACGCGACGCTGAGCGTGTCATCGATTCGCCTAGATACCTCGCATCGCGGAACACGCACGCTCGATGTTGCGAAGCGATTGTTGTATTTTTCACGAACCGTCATCTTTTCGGTCGATTTCGGTCGATTTCGGTCGATTTCGGTCGATTACGGTTCGGATTGCCACAACGTCCTACGATAGGTACAAGTATAATTTAATCGATACCGCTACATTACGCGGTACAATCATCGAACCGTTGACATCTTTTATTCTTTGGCTCTTTTTTTGGTTCTTTCTTTCTTCAAATTTAGTTTTGCGAAACAATTCGAAAGCGCATTATTCGCAAGTTTTCTTACCGTTGGCGTTTTCTTTACCGGTTAAGAAAACGAGCAACGGTTACCGTGGTCCGTAAAGGGACGCTTCGGAGGTATGCGAATGGGCATGCGAATGCGAATGAGGGTGCGGGTGCGGGTGCGGATGGGGATGAGGGTGAGTATGAGAATGAGCATGAGAATGAGGATGAGAATGAGAATGAGGATGCGTATGAGGATGAGAATGAGGATGGGGATGGGGATGAGGATGAGGATGAGGATGAGGATGAGGGTGAGGGTGAGAATGAGGATGAGGATGAGGATGAGGATGAGGATGCGGATGCGCGGGATAATGAACGGAATTAACGTGCGCGGTTGGTTGACCATGATGCGTGGTATAGGTCCATGCCCCTGCCGCGGCCGCGGCCGCGGCGGATCCGTAGAACTGATGATGTTCTTGACCGGACATGCTTGGTATTTGCACGGTTGGTATAGGGTTGACGAAACTGGAGGACAAGGCGCCGGGTGTTCCGGTGGCTGGTCGCTTCGCCGGATTTTGCGCGTTGGACAAGGCTACCGAGTCGCACTCGTCCGACTCGCAGTCGCGAAACCCTTTTGCGAACGGATTGCTGGCGATCTTGAGTTGCGTGATCAGATGATTTTGATAAGCGGTCACCGCCGTGAATCTTGTTTCCGGGAAGGCGAACGTTTTGAAGTTTTCCGTGCGGGGATCCGGGCCGGACCCAGGTGGCGACGGTGCTACGACCACGTGGCAGCGAGGTTGATATCGATGCATGGAGTTCAAGATGATCTGGAACGCGAAGTAGAACCGGTTAACGATAAATCGTGTATCGCGTATCAACGAAATCCAGTGAAACGTAAAACGCCGGACGCGCCTAACACCCGGAAAGGAAAAGGAAAAGGAAAACTATGTTAGAGATCGGTCTGTCGAAGACAAATTGAAAAGAAAAAAAACAAAGATAGACGCAAGGACCTTCCTTTCTTCCTTCCTTCCTTCCTTCGTTCGTTCGTTCGTTCGTTCGTTCGTTCGTTGTATCGTAGGAAGAACCACCGCGGGGGGCGGTCACAATGTTTGACAGCCAGGAGAGACTCGGTGACTAATTAGTGTAAAAACTAACCCCCGAACCTCTTCTGGCAACCCGACACCCTCGACCTTCCTCTTGCACGCACTTACCGAGCATATGCCAGCAAAGGCATGTGGTATCTTTTCGACTACACGAAAGGAACAGTGCCGAATAGCGGTAAACGAGAGGTGGGGGAACACAGGCAGGAAAAAGAAGAAGGCCCGTCGTTCTCGCAACGTGGTAACAGAATTGCTCGCGCGTTGTCTGCGAGTGGCGTACGCGAGCGTGGGTGCAAGGGTGAGAGCAAGCACGAATGCGAGTACAAGTACGAGTACGAGTACGAGTACGAGTACGATTTTTAATGTAAACGCGGGTGGAGCTTGAGCGTGGGTAGTCGAAACTGGCAACTACGTTCTTCGAGGCAAAATGTTTTTCTGGGATTTTCTTTAAAAACGATGGGTCGTAATTCGGAACGCGGCCGAAAACGATATAGAATCGTTGGTAGATGCGTGTACGTAAATTTGCCAGTTTTCTCGACGAGCGTGGCGCGCGCGAAGCTCCTTCGTCGACGGTTGCGAGCATCTAATTAAGAAGCTTGAAAAAACTTCGAGAGAGCGATCGAGTTTTTTTCTTAAAGCCGGCCGTTACGTCTCCCTTAGTTTCTAAACGCGATCAAACGAACAAACTACTGGACGGCACGCGAAACAAGTTGGACCTCTCCACCGCGTACCGGTAAAAATTCTTTCCGCTCGAGAGCCAGAGATTGATCGTCGACAACGGAATCTGAACTTGTACGGCGAACGGGGGTCGCATCCTGTATTCGAGAAACAAAGGACGTTAAAAATGTTGGAGCGCGTCGCAAGCCGCGATCTTTACTCGCGCGTAAAACGAAACGTTTGCAAACCTCGAAGAGCGTTCGCACCGTCGAACAGGCACTCGAACTTTTCTATCGCTATCGAAAAGAGTTGGATCGAAAGAGATTCGCGTTATCGGCGAAAATGTTGGAACGCTGTTCGCGATATAGAACGATACGGAGACGCGCGAGAACGCGATCGTTCCGATTTTCAAAGAGACGAACGAGAAGCAACAAGAACCAAATGAGAATCAATTGAAAGAAATCGAGCCGCAGCGGCATCGCGTCGTACGCTCGAAAACCGAAACTGTACGAAAACACGGAAACTCGATTGATCGAAGCGCGACGAAAACAGAGAACAGAGAACTGAGAACTGAGAACTGAGAACTGAGAACTGAGAACTGAGAACTGAGAACCGAGAACCGAGAACCGAGAACCGAGAACCGAGAACCGAGAACCGAGAACCGAGAACGGTTCGAAGAAGGGTCTGCGCGCCGCCCCCTTCCGATTCTCGATTGGCCTGTTCGATTCGGTCGAATCGTATCGAATCCGTGCCGTCCCCGATCGAAAGAAATTGACCGATCTCGAGCGAACTTGGTAGCACGTTGGTAAGCCCCTACGCCGAATCCTTCGATTCGCAATGGTAGCTGACGCGCGCCGAATTTGGCACGAGCACGTAGGGACGATTATTTTTGGAGCAACCGCGGGTGCATTAGGACACAATGAGGAGAAACCGAATCAAAAGATTCGCCAAGTTCGACGTACCAAATAAATCGTAACAAATTGCGAAGCGAAACGAAACGAAACGAAACGAAACGAATTGGTTGAATCGGCGTTTTCGAGTGGTCGCGCGCGTCACCGTCGTGCAACGCTGCTGCTCGAAAACGGTGAATTCGTTGAAAAGGAAAATCTCGTCGCGAGTTGGAAGCGTCGTTCGCGCAACGTTAAATCCTACCGAAGCTGGCACGGAACGATCGGAACGAAAAGTTGAGAATTCCTTCATGCTGGTACTTCTTTCTAGATAACATAAACGCATCGCGCGTTCTTGCTTTCCGTCATTTTTCCCAGGCTTCCAGAGGTTGGTTTATACTGGTTACTACGCGTGTTTACGTTAGCCGCGTTAGGCTCGTTGTAGATTCTACCGGGCGTATTCTTTCCGACGACAGGAGAGAGCAGAATCGATGAAGCCTGGATACAGATTGGACGAGATCGAGAATGTATCGACGGGAACGAAAATGGTCAACGATTACGAATCAAATATGCCTATATCGAATGCTCTGAAAGTAAGGAATATGGAAAACGTAGGTGGGAAGATAGCTGGGAAGAAGGATCGCAAAACGAAGAAAGAATAAATGTTCTTCCAAGGGATGAACGTGTTAAATTTCTCGGAGGAGATAGGCTCGTATCTCAGGTCAATTAAGGCGAACTCGTGCGTAAACGACAAACACGTGGAACGCCGCGACGCGCAACAGCGTGCGTGTCACCCTCCGCGCGCTCTACTTTATCGCGTAGGTGGTTTTCTCCGTGTTCCTGTCTCGGCGGATCCGAAACGAATTGTACACGCCGCCGCGCGTCACAGCCGGTAAGTTTCACAGTTTTCTCCTCCGAGATCTATTTCCGCGAGAAAGAACTTTGCCAAGCGCTCTTTGTATCGCACGATTTGTTTCGTAACGAGCGGAGGAATCGGTAAACCAAAGGATCGAAGAGCTACGCGGAGGACGATCCTCGGTTATCGGTTATCGGTTATCGGTTATCGGTTATCGGCCATCGACCATCGATCGTCGATCGTCGATCGTCGATCGTCGAGGGGCTTGTTACCGAGGGCTAGGGGCTGGGATCGCGCGACTTACGTGCCCGTTGTCGTCCAGCTGATTGTTGGTGAGTTTCAACTTGTCGAAGGAGACCGGCTGCTTCGTCCAGTGGGTACCGCTGGCAGGACTGTCGGGGTGCACGTGAATCCTGGGGGGTGAGACTGGATCGGCGCGACCAGCGACTACCCAAGCGCTGCTGTGGAACGCGTATCGATACCGTTTGTCGTCGCAAGGTACAAAATCCATTACCAGCAGGTAATCCGTGTTGGGATCCAATCCGAAGAATCGACACTGCGAATCGAAGCGATTCGAACAAGAACCACCATGACTTTGAACGATTACACGATCAACGACGATGTACCAAGATCATTCTACTCGAATTTAATTCGGTAATTCGGTAATTCGGTAATTCGGTAATTCGGTCTGATCGATCTTTCGATTACCTGAAACGTCGGAAACATTCTTCTTCCGGCTTTGGTCACGATCATTTCCGTGCCCAGTTGATGAAACTCCTCCCAAAGCGGCTTCGCTTCGAGCGCTGCTCCAGCACCGACCAACGCAGGATGAAGCGGTCTCTTCGGAGAAAGCTCGTCCGTCGCGTTCCCGGCATTGTCGCTCGAATGATGATCGCCGTGTTGTCGATTGTTGTTGTTGCTATCGTTGCGAACGTCCGCGGAACTCGAAGACGGTATCGAGGACTGTATCGAGGATCGTGTCGAGGATTGTATCGAGGATTGCATCGAGGACTGTATCGAGGACGACGACGACGACGACGACGCCGCGGACGACGCGGAAGCGCGCGGCGCTGGCGCGTTTTTCGACGGATTCGAGTTCGAGTTTGAATTCGAATTCGAGTTCGAGTTCGAGTTTGAGTTCGAGTTCGAGTTCGAGTTTGAGCTCAAGCTCGCGTTCAAGTTTAAATTCGACGTCGGGCTACGGGACCGTTTCACTCTTCCCGCGGTCTGCAAACACGCTGAAATCACAGTAAAATCCTTTTTCTTTTCTGGACATTCGAGCGTACCGACGAGAACGCGCGATCCGTTCGCACCGTAACGTCGGCACCTTGCGCGCCGCTTCGCTCCCACGCTCTTCAAAGCAATTGGGGTTGCATCCCGTTGTCGCTACTTTTACAAGATACATATCCCAATTGCTTTGGATAACGTTTCCGCGTCGAAAATCGACGAAAATCGACGAAAATCGACGAAAATCGACGAAAACTTAAGAGAAAAAGTACCTTCCATTTGCTGCATAGGGGACGGTAAGTTCGCGATCTGCTGAACGTGCTGAACGTGCTGAACGTGCTGAACGTGCTGAACGTGCTGACTTTGATGATTTTGATGCGGGCTCCATTGCTGGTAACAACAATCGACGGTGACGTCGACTCGCGACTCGTGTTGTTGCTGCATCCTCAACGATTCGAAAATCCCATCGACGTCTCGATAGTTTCCCACCGTTTTTCTCGGCCGTCTCCTTTCGACGAATTCGCAACTACGATCGTCGGTAGCGTCGAATCGTGTCGCGGTATTCCTCTGTCGCGCGGTCCCTTTTTCCAAAAAAAACGCATCGATTTTCTCAACATCCGATTTGCTTCGAAAACGTAACGCGCGCTTCGACCACCGTAAAACTAGCTCGGTCTCGTCGGAACGTCGGAACGTCGCAAACGATTTTCCACGCTTCGATCACAATCACTCGTCACTTTTGGCCTCTGGTTTTTCTTCTTCAAGGACAATGAACAGTATCCGTGGAAGAAAATCGACGATAAAACGATGAAACGATGATACGGTGAAACGATGAAACGATGAAACGACGAAACGATGAAACGATGAAACGATGAAACGATGAAACGATGAAACGATCAGACGATGGAACGACGAAGCGAGACGAAACGTTAAGGGAAGAGAAATGAAATGAAAAGAAAAATGAGACAGAAGAGGAAGAAATTCGTGCGAAGAACTCGGTGCGAACAACGGTTATCATTCGCGGCGGGTCGTTAAGCGGTTCCAGGCAATCGGCGCGAGACGCGAGATGCGAGAGCGAGATTCGAGATCCTGGACGAATATCAGAAGACGCTCGACATCGTCGCCGGGATCTCGCGGCTTTCGCGGCTTTCGCGGCTCTTGCGTTTCTCGACAACAGAACTTGTCCTCACCTCGAGGTCCAGATGCTGACAAGGGCTTAAAGTCTCGGCTCGAACGCGCGGCATCGGATGAATCGGATGAATCGGAAAGAACTCCCCCGAGTCGACTACACCTCGTGGCTTATCATCGGGACATCATTCTCCGATGCCGTATCTCTCGCCCTTCTTCCCGCTACAGCCTCCCTCTCTCTATTCGCGAGAATCTCCACCTCTCGGTTTCGGTCTCTCTCTCTCTCTCTCTCTCTCTCTCTCTCTCTCATCCTCGGCGAGGCGAACCGATCGAGGAACCAGAAGAGAAACGAAGAGGGAAACGAGTAGAGGAGGATCGAAAGGAAGGGAAACTTTCCACGAGGAAGGAGGGGTTTCTCGAAGATCCTCCTACACGAACACCCACGCTCGACTCGACGGGATACCAACCGTATCCTCTTCCTCCGTGTACCGTGCCAAAAGGCGGAGCCTTCTCGAACGGGAACAAACGCTTTGGCTTTGTGGCGTTGCATGCGCGATACTCGATACTCCTTGTTTCTTTCTTCTTGCTTTTCACTTTTATCTCGTTGCTGGTTACCGATTGTCCGTTGCTCGTTGCTCGTTGCTCGTTGCTCGTTGTTCCCTGTTCGTTAGTAATTTTTAGGAACGGGATACGTATCGGTGTCCAGTCATATAGATATATGTAGTATTTTGTGTGCTTGCAACGACACCAGCATCTTCGTCGCATTTCCTCTCGACAAATTGTAAATACAAGATAACAATCGCGAACCGTCCGCGTTTAGATCGGCACACGACCATCGATCCTAGGTTCCTTTCTGTATAGATTTTTGCCTTTGCCTTTGATTTTCATGAAAAACTCGGAGGTAGAATAACGGGCACGCGCGATCCTGCTTAGAAAGAGTTCGAAACGCAAAAAACAAGTAGAAAAACAAATACAGATTTCGCGTTAAAAGTCATGATAGCTATGGTATGTATGCATCGTCGTTTCGATGTTTCCAGCAGTGAGAGAGACCAGTAGCGTCAACAAGTAGGTGCAACTCTTTCGTTGTTTTAGGTATTTCTCGAATACGTCGAAGCATCGAGGAACATTTTTATTTACGACGCAAATGTTTAGACAAAAATATTCCTTTCAAACCTATACGATCACTGAAATCTTCGCATCGGTATAATGTTGATTATCGAACAATTACATTGGTGCTAATACAGCAATAATTATCAATACAAATCGTATTACCCGTAAACGACAAATAAATGTTAGGGGAACACTTTTTTCGAATTCGATTCGATTACGTAGACGTCGAACGCCGTTACATCGACATTGATGTTAGAATTCCTTCTCAAGATAAAATGGCTTCGTTTTCTCGTTGAACTCTCGACATCAAATTGCGTGCAAGGGCAATTGTCGTCGAATAACATGATGAAATAACGCTAGAAAAATGATTCTTCGATGGCTTGATGTTATTGTATTTTTCTAAATGTTTACAAGATTTTTTTACACTGTCCTTACATTATCCGATACCGTTGATATCTGCTAGTAATAATAATAATAATAATAATAATAATAATAATAATAACAACAACAACAACAACAACAACAACATTAATAACAATAATAATGATAATAATAATAATAATAATAATAATAATAATCGTGGTAGCAATAATATAGTAGCAGTTATAGTTGATATTCTACATGTTTTCTTATTAGTTCGATAAAGAAACGCAAACGGCATTCTATAGCGTTATCTATCCGGATAGATGTTATTATCGGTGTAAAAGTAAAAGAACCTTCGGTGCCTCGAACGCACAAAATTCAAATGAATCGATTATTCACGAAACGAGACGAGCGCGCGAAACAAAATGTTGTTACGCATCGTAATAGGAATGTTGTTTTCGAAAAAGGCTCTTCTCATCTATGAAATGCGACGACGCATCGAATTTCTCTTGTATTCGCCATGTTCGTGTATGTAGAAAATTCGCGTAATGTCGATGAAACAACGCGAAAATGATGAGCTCGCGTCGAAAGAAAGAAATGAAAGTAAAATGGACGAGTGTCTTTCGTGAATTTTATTTATAAAATAGAAATTAATGTACAATTACAGGGTACAGGGTTCAGGGTATACGATAGAGGAGATCGTAAATACCGATGACACTGGGCGTCGGTGCCGATGTCGACGCCGACGCCGACGTTTATCGTACGGCGTGAAATAATCGGTTTCCTTTGTACGCGAATTCTAGCAGTAACGTCGGAGACTGGGTCTGCGGTCTATAAAGAGACGGTGCGCGGATGAAACAGTTTCTCGAGAAAACCAACGAAATTAATAGTATGCAGCGTAAATGTTAACGATGAGATTATTCGATCGAGTTATTCTCGAACGAGGCTCGGGATAAGTAATAATTGTACGATGAAATCCTTAGAAATTGGGGTTTCTTTTCACGATTCTCCTTGCTTCTGTCTCCTTGCGCGCGTGTACATGGGCTACGCGACGTTGCTCTACTCCAATTATACACATTTACAGTATGCTCTTATCGTTAGATTAACATTATCATTACAATTCCCTTCTGAAAAGTGAACGACCGCTTCCGCCTTCGACGAGACGAGACTAGTCGTGTCAAATCGAATCAAGCGAATCGTCGCGCGATTACAACCTCTGCTCTTTCTATTTTCTTTTGCTTTGTTTTGCTTTCGATTTCTGTCGTTTTGTTTCTAACAATGTTACGCGAAAAAGACTGATTTTCACTGAATGGTAATAAAATACAATACAATACAATACAATACAATACAATACGATACAATACGATACAATACGATACAATACGATACAATACAATACGATACAATACGATATAATACGATAGAATACCATACAGTACAGTATAGTACAGTACAGTATAGTACAGTACAATACAATACGCTACAATACATGATACGATACGTTACGATACGATACGATACAATAGAATACAATACAATAAAATACAATAGCTAAAATCTTTCTTATAATTTATAAAAATTCAATTATAAAAAGCACACTCTACAAAAGCAGTTTTGTTCGAGGAGGTTTTAGTTGTAATTGTAGTTATAGTTATAGCTATAGCTATTTGTCGTCGACAAATTTTGTGCACTTTTCAAAAACATAATAAAGCCATGACTATGTATCGCATCGATAACTCGTGCGTATACCGCGACATTTCTTATAGATGTTGACGCACAACCACAGTGTTAAAAGACGGCGGAGTTGCGTCAGCAAACTATTTCATTATAGAATTGTTCCTAACAACGACACACCGTCGATCGTGCAGTCATTTCAAAATTTCAAATCGACGATATTTATTCGAAACTATTTGTCGACTAATAGCTTTTTGCTATTCACCGCAGAGACATAATCTTCTCGAAGAATCGCGTCCAACAACCGTTCAACTTTTCATTGGCTAATCTAATCGGGAGTAATCGAGATTATAAGCGCGTTAGTTCTTTGTTCATAGACAGAAGTTTCCGATATTTTCGTTCATTGTTCGTTACTCTGAACTATATCCTATCGATGCACAGTTGTTTCTTTTTACTTGACTTGACTTGACTTTACTTTACTTTACTTTACTTTACTTTATTTTACTTAACACGCAGCAGCGTCTTCCGGCGCTGTTGATGAATCCTTTCTTTCGTTAATACGTTACCGTGGAAACGGCTATTCTAATATACTGTAACTTCGAAAGCAATATGCTGATCGATAACGATGACAATCGTTGAGCGATGCTAAGAAAACATAAAAATAAAAACGTCTTTTCTCGTACAAAAATCCATTGATCCACTCGGAGAAGATGGTAAATTTTAAAGGAGGACTTGGTGTCTTAAAGTTGTAAGCATTGCGTTCAAATAAAGGGGCGGGGCGGCGAGAGGGGTGGGGTGGGGTGGGTGGGGGTGAAAAAGAAATCTAAGGTTTTCACTTCTTCTTGCTCTTGTTATTTCCACCTCGCGGAGGCGTCACTGGTCTACCTGCGTTCAGGCCACCGTAATTTAATTTCTTTTTGTCGGCTGGCTTTAGAATTTGGAAACTGCACATCAGCGTCTCGTCCACGGACATCATAGCTCCGGCATTGTCAAATTCACCGCAGTAGTTCGGTGCCGAGAATAAAGTAACCAACTGCCTCTTCGCGAAGAATTCATAACCATCTTCCACCACCTGAAATTACAGATTTTACGTTTACGGATTACTTTTTTTTTTTCAATTACAACAACAAAATCTATCCAACACGCGCGTCCATTGTCTTTTATGTTCTACGTCATCCCGTTGTTCGTATATTCTGGCACGCGTACCTGATGAGCACGACATATCAGATCGAAATCGTGCTTATGTAAAAATTTGGCCACGACTTCGGCACCAAACGTGAACGAGACACCGCGATCGTTCTCTCCCCAGCCCATCGTATCTTTGTCCGGATCCGACCACAATAAGTCGCATAATAATCCTTGATCGGGTACGTCGGTCGGCCGCATGATACGTCTAATCTGTTCCATGTGTTGAAGATCTGGGCTCAGACCTCCGTGACAGCAAAAGATTTTTTCATCGACTATTGCAGCGACCGGTAAACAGTTGAAACAGTCCGTGAATGTTTTCCACAATTTAATATTGTACCGGCGTTTACCTGTTACACACATCATTATCGAATTTAACATCCAACGATCTTCTGTAGCAAATTCGACGAATCTTTGTTTTATCCTATCGAATTCGTATTACTTACATTCGTCGTAAAACCCGTATATCCTGTTGATAGAAGCACACTCGTGATTACCACGGAGTAGAAAGAAGTTTTCAGGGTATTTGATTTTGTAGGCGAGCAGGAGGCAAATAGTCTCCAACGACTGTTTTCCTCTGTCGACGTAGTCTCCCAAGAAAAGATAATTGCTTTCCGGTGGAAATCCACCATATTCGAACAGTCGCAACAAGTCGTAATACTGTCCATGAATGTCACCTGTAAGTAAGAAATACCGCCGAACGATTAGTACGAACAAAAGTTTCATTTCAAATGAAAAAATAGAATTTGCTATAGACCTTGCCAAGAGTATGTTCGATCGCTTACCGCATATTTTAAGAGGAGCTTCCAGCTCCAACAGAATTGGTTGCGACAAAAATATTTCACGTGACTTCAGACATAGTCCCTTTATTTCTCCCTCTGTCAACTGTACATTCTTCCCAGGTCTGGCTCCTCGCACTAGACGACAAATTTATATTTGTTTTATTGGACATAATATTCATGCGCAAACTCCCCTGATTCGTAAAGTCGAAGAAGGAATCGTTTCTATTGGACTTTGTATCCATTGGGACTTTGTCTATTAATACGGATACGTTTAAAAATTCAGGTTGGTGATACGACGAGACGGGAGTATTCGAAGTTACGACGCATATCGCAAGAACGTCCATTGCAGGCAATAACAAGCGCCTCGCCCAACGATACTGTATCGCGTAAACAAATGCGTGTAAAGTCGGTTAAAGCATTTCAAATTGGTTATATTTGGAGAGAATTTGGTCAATCGGGCAACGAAAAAAAAAGGAAAAGAAATAATGCTACAGCGGGGAAAAGTAAGAAGGAAGACAGAAGACGGAAGAAGGAAGAGGGAAGAGGGAAGTGGGAAGAGGGAAGAGGGAAGAGGGAAGAGGGAAGAAAGAGAGAAAGATGGATAGATAAATCGATCGATCAATCGATCGATCGATCGAAAGACAGAAAGAAAGAAAGAAAGAGGACGAAAAAAAAATGGAGTGTAATAGAAGCTACAGTGATACGATACAATTTTTTTCGCAAAAAGTTGGCGAGTAGATTACTAGCAATCGACAGCAGTCGATAGCAATTGGTTTGCCTTCGGCCGAAATACAAAGATGGAGGAAAAGAGAAGCGTAAGAAAAGGTGAGGCAAACGGATGAGACAGTTTTGTCCCATGTCCCATGATACCCACGTCTACCTCCCACCCGGCTCATCCCACTCCCTCCCTACCTCGTCGTACAGGACAAACAGGGCAGAGGAACTTTACCTTCCAAGAGTCGAGCTATAATGTCGTCGATATTCAATTTATCGGATTCAGCCATCGGGCCGGGGTTTCGTGCGCGTCCCGGGCTTCACACAAACCACCTTCTTTCTGGGATGACCTTTGATTTTCTTGGATTTCACTGGTGTCACTCACAACAATCAATTGCATTCGCGGTTTCGGACAAGGTACCCGCAATGGCCGCCCGAACAACCGCGCACTCCACTCCACTCCCTTTTACCTCCTCCCCGAACGACTCCCACTTTCCTGCTCGATATAGTTCGACCGCTCGATTCATCGAGCATGCTCCGTGTGAACACGAACCATGTAAAACGTATAGATGTTTGTCAAGGGTTTTTCAAGAACTCTGCCGTCGAATCAACGTTTCTCGAAAAATATTGGCTCTCCTTAAGAATAACGATTCCTTATGTTTAGAATACGAAGTGAGCAGTACGGTAAACTTGCAACTTTGTAAGGAAGTATCCTCGTTTTCGTTGCTAGATTGCGCAGAACTAGGTGGGCAGCTACACATCTACATTCTGCGTACGCATAGATATAGTAAACATATATCTACATGTATAAGGTCTGCTTAACAATAACTAATAAATACCTGTAATGTACATATATCTATATATATATATATGTATGTATAGTATATTTTTGTATATCTTACGAAATATTGGTACAACCAAACTAGTAAGGTCTGATCATTTGAATAATAGATAAATTATATTTCGGTTATGTATCCTCTTAGAAGCGCGTATTTGACAATATCGTTGTCCAATAGGAATCGACGATATGTGCTGAAAGTTGTCATTTGAGACTTAAAATGTACAGTGACTCGCAAAACTTGCAAGACAAGACACGTATTTCGGTAGAGATTTCTTTTAATAAGAACTGATATTTATTTCGTAGATCTTCTTGCAATATGTGCCATATGTTGAAATGCGAATCTATGTGGTTCATACGTTAACCGTTCGAACACTTTACGAACGATCGAACCCGTGTACACACTTGTAGATCACACGTAGATGTGTCATGAAGGCGACGGAGAACGGAGAGTGAAAAATATAGACACCTATGTTACGTAGCTTCTGGTGGGATTTAGGGATATTGGCTGGTTCGGATTACCTATAGAGCGTTGAAGTGCTCTGCTCGTGAAGGACGTACGCAGAAAATAAACTTTCAACCGATATGTCGCTAAAATAAAATGGACTTTATTTTTTAATTTCCAAGATGTTGACTGTGTGATTTCTAAAATATTTCTGATCTCTCTGAGAAAATCTGGATGTTTCTTTGGTCCTGTTTTCAGCTCGTCTTCTTGACCAATAGCGAAACGGTATGGTCTTCTCTCTGATGACAGCTTGATGGCGATTTGTGGTGCACGCGTGCGCGGTCGGAATTCGTGGGAATTGTTTAACACGCATGATAACGTTGGACTGAGGTGGGGATATAGGGGACGTTACACGTGAAAGTTTCGTATCTGGAAGTCTGAGCGAGACAGAGAGAAGAAGAAGTTCAAGAAGTTCTTGACCAAGGATTTATGACTGCCTGTTCTTTCTGTGAGGTTCGGAGTTAGATTCGTCCTATCTACTTGAAATTAGAGAAAGTCTTTCGAGAGGCTACGTGACATTGCATACATTTCTCAATTAGTCTTTCGCTAAATAGAATCTCATCGAGGATTTCCGTAAGAATTCTTTCCCTCTCTCTCTCTCTCTCTCTCTCGTTGTCCCTTTACTTATTCCAGCTATGGATTGTATATTTAATATATACACGAAAAATAAATATTATATTACACATTTGAATTCCCTCCTATGTTTATTCGTTCGATCGCGTACCACACGCGGCGCTATTGTAACTAGGGTCCGCGTGATAACGTAACATCAGAATCGTCAACGTACGATATCTCGATTCGGTATTAAATAGACCAGAGTTGGCGGTATCTATTAATTGAACAGAGAATTTATTTTGTGAAACTTGTAAAAGATGCCAGAAAACGTGGTAAATACATTTTGCTTCGTATCCGAAGATTAATCTTGTCTGAGGCGTTAATGGGAAACGGTTATTATCGTTTACGATAGAAAGCTTAAAACGATGCTGTAGGTTATATCGTCGCGTTCGCGTTCTTATGAAAACAAAACACGATAGTTTAAACTTGAATGATTTTGTCAATTATAACATGTATTTCACCTTTGTTAAGCATCAGAGAAAACAGTGACATGTTCCAACGCATACTTTAATCATTCCGATAAGTATTCTGCTAACCAGTAACGAGAATTTCAAGTATTTCTTGTCGACCGAGTATTGTTGAAACCGGCGCATCAGCCGTTGATGTTTGATATTGTTTTACAGTTGAACGGGGACTACGTAGACACGAAAAGCGTTAATTGTGACACTCAGGACAATGAAGAAGACGGTAACGACAATGATATACATTTTGAACCAATAATTTCCTTACCTTTAATAGAAGTGTCTAATAACGAAGAGGATGAGGTTGAAATGATAAAAATGTAAAGTCAAACTATAAAAAATTAGCGATTAATATCTTTCTTTGACACGGTTATCCTGTACTCGGCTAAAGCATTTTACTTGCAGGAGGGCAAAATTATACCGCTACGATTCGTCCAATAATCCTGCCGAGTGGAAGGAACGTGGAACGGGAGAGGTAAAATTATTACGACACAAAATCAAAAATACTGTACGAGTTGTAATGCGAAGAGACAAAACATACAAAATTTGTGCTAATCATTTTGTAACTCCTTGGATGGAAATGAAACCAAATTGTGGTAGCGACAGAGCATGGGTGTGGAGCGTTCTGGCCGACTATGCCGACGAACAGCTAAAGCCAGAGCTGCTCGCAATACGATTTGCAAATGCCGAAAGTATGCCTACAGTTTCTATAGACGCACACGTAATAAACAATAACGACAGCACCGAACGTAACCAATGTTTTTCTTTGCAAAAGATGCATCCGTGTGGAAAGAAGCGTTCGAGATGGCAAAGAAGATTGTGGGTTCAGAGTGCGAAATATATGCTGGGAAAAATGAGATGGATGAGAAACATGCGGAGAGCGACAGCGAGCTTTCCAGCAACGTGAGTTACAGCGAAAGCACCGACAACGAAGAACAAGAGAAGAAGCAGATAGAAAACGAAAATCTAAAAATTCCAAATAGCGAAATCGAAAAGCCAAATGATGCACAAGAACAAAGTATTAACAAAGTATCAAAGGAACTGGAAGAATTACAGGTGAAAGAAGAAGTTAGAGAGCAGATGTAAAAGATCAGTTGCGATTTGGTGAATCGATGGGCGGTCGATTAAAAATGCACATTCCGACGTAAATTAACATGCATGCATATGCTTAAATATTTGAGCATCAAACATAACGTAGGAAACATTTTAGCAATAATTTTACTAAACAGGTGGAATAAACTACGAATTTATGAATAAGACAATATTTATACGAATGTTGTACATTATCTGTGATCATTTAGCGGAGAATGTTTTAGCATTTATACTATTAAAAGATTTTTAGAAGACAAAGCAAAGAATAACTTGAAAGAAACACGAAGATGAACAAAAACAAGGTAAAAATGATTTGATAAAGGAAACAGCGATTGCACGAGCGAACAATTATAAGAATTTTTATTTAATTGTAATCTTGTTTATTTTTTTTCGGTTGTTTCTATTTTAGTAAGAAACGTGTACAAAATGATGATGATGATGATGATGATGATGATGATGATGATGATGATGATGTCATGGTGTGATCGTTTTACAACTGCGCGATTACGAATTCAACTCTATCTCGAAATATTTTCTCGACTATAATTCACATTTTCTTTTTTTTTTATTTTTCACATTGGTATAAATTACGGATTAAAACAAATAGGATGGAATGTTTCGAACGAAGTATGAATGAATTCTAAAATGCAGTACAATAGTTGACATCTTCTATGTCGCATACAAATATCCTGATGCCATTTTTGTAATAACTCGTACATGTAAATTTGTATTATATCGTATCGTATCGTATCGTATCGTATCGTATCGTATCGTTTCGTATCGTTTCGTTTCGTTTCGTTTCGTTTCGTTTCGTTTCGTTTCGTTTCGTTAGGACGTAATTTTTTACAATTCGTCTCTACGTAAAAACGAATGCAAAATATTGCGTCTCTCTTCCATTGTACGTTTCTTTTCATTCGATAGTTTGCCCTTTAAGATTCCCTCTATTCTCGTTTGTTCTGTTTGAACGAACACGTCTCCTTTCTCCAATATTCTTTCCATAGTTTTAACGTAAACTTTGGCTGCTGTGCGTTGCGCGTCGGGTAATGTTTCTTCGAAAACTTTAGCTTTATTCAATATCTCCTAGAAAACATGTAAAAATGTTATTTGTAGTTTCCGTAGATCGTAACCGGGGACGCGTACCATGGAAATACATTACCTTCCTTTCTTTTTCTCCTCCAGATTTGAATTCTTCCGCGAGTCTATCCAATTGTTCGACACAACCCGGCAAACCAAGGTACACGGCTGACTTGGTTTTAATGAATCGTTTGATATTATCCGCGGTGAACAGAGTCTCTTTATCCGTGGCGAAAGAAATGGGCTCCGTTTTCCCTTGGAGAAAGAGCAGAACTGCCGGGAATGTTTCCGATTTGATCTTGTAACGAGCAGCGAGATCGGAATTGTCTTTATTCCCATAATCTTTAACTCTGACCTCTGCTACCAAGAGATCGTTCGCATCTTTCGTGGCTGCAGCTATTTGACCGTACTGTTCGTGTTTTTCTCCATATGGAAATGCCACATCGAATTTGACTATTGCCGCTTTGAATTTCGGAATTACCTGTGATTAAGACAGAAACACTACATTTTATTTTTTGTTTTTTTCTCAACAGTTTATCGTGCTAACAATCAATTTGCCAATAAATTTGTGTTAATTCATTGCTACAATTACCGCCTCTAAAAGTATACGTTTCCTACTGTCTGTTCTTACTCTGTTCGAAATGTTTCGAATACACGAGTACACATCAATACCGTAAGAATTGTGTTAAGTAGACGGGGATATTTATATCCATGTAAATACGTATCATACACACATACATACATACGTCATGTATTATGTATAGTATAATAAGAAAGAAAGAATATATGAAAATATATTGTATATTGTGTGGATCGAAATAAAACGATACGAAATTTGTGTGTGTGTGTGACAGAGAGAGAGAAAGAGAGCATCAAAAATACAAAGATACCTTGTCGAAGGAATACGAGTCCAAAGAGACGCATCCTTTGCAGTCCTCGGCAGAGGCTATTCCAATGACAAAAAGGGTGACTACGATCGACGGAAGCATAATAAAAAGCTACCAGCGTATTATATTATGATAGATTTTGAAGAATGTTTTATTCGTAATAAACGACAATACGGTCGGAATAGAAAAGCGACGGAAACCTTAGATTTGACGCACGAGGCATATATTAAATTGGCTTGATTCGATCCATTAAACGAGTCGTTCGGACATATTTGAACGCAGTAAGTAGTTGCACGAGCGATGGAAGATGTTTACCGAGCAATATTTTGATCACCTTTTTCCGTCGCCGGTTTCAGTTCCAACTAACCTCTTTGCTGTCTGTTTCGTTGCGAACGCCACCCGACCAATCGAGCGAGTAGCCGTGGGTCGTGGTATAGTTGCAGTTGCAGTCGCAGTCGCCGCAGTCACAGTCAAAGTCCAAGTCGAAGAACAGACGAGGTATAGGAATAGACTAAGCACCGAATATATATTTTTGTCTCACGCTCGAGGGGCTTCAGAGGCCCTTTACCATTTCCGTGTCACATCCTACCGTATCGATCGGAACTAATGTTCCACAATGGCGATGTTGCTGATAGAATTTGAAATTTCGCGTCGAAATATTATAAATAATGGAGCAAATAAACGAATGCATTGCGTCCTTTTAATTCCGTTTATGTCTGTTACGCGCGCGCACTACAGGGATGTTTCTACGGCAACAAGCTCGTATCCGGCTAAATAATATACGCACGTTAGATTTCTAAAAGTATTGAATTGGATCCTGACATACGTTACTTTTGGCGTGCCCGTTTCGTTATTTCATGTTCGTCCTTATTCTTACTCGGTACGTTCAATACCGACAAGAGATACCTAGTCAGCATTACACTTACCATACATTGATTCAGCAGAGGAAGAGTACGGAGCAGCGGTTTGTCAATGGTTTCGCAATGTACGCATAGACGACGCTGGCTGGTACGATCCCGTGATCGTATCCGTCGATAACGTTCGGTTGTCACTGTGAACGTAAACAGCAACTCTTCTTTGAACCTTGATCGTGTTTCGGCACAAGCAATAACATCGTTCGCGTCGACGATCGCTCGTACTCGAATAAAACGTAATATTACAACAATCGATAATTGAATTTTTATATATTTCGAAGCTTGGAATTAAAGTCGAACGAATGTGTTTGATGAGAGGAGAGTTGCAATTTGAAAATAATTGTATTGCCATACTGGTCACCTTGTGTCTCTAAGGTGGAGATCATCGTGGCCGTAGCGGTCAAATCAAACTGTTTAGTTTAGATAAGAAAAGAATGAATAATTGTGCAAAAATTAATTTGAATAGGTTTACCGAAAGCATCGCAGGTTGGAGAAATAGATATAGTCAAGAAAATTGTGATAATTGAAGGACGGTAGGAGCAGAGATTGAGAGAGAGAGAGAGAGAGAGAGAGAGAGAGAGAGAAACGTATGGTGGGCGGATGGGAGAGTAGGCAGGGGAGGGTGGTGTTTGCCACTAGAG
The DNA here is from genome assembly GCA_028453745.1 of Agapostemon virescens. NCBI lineage: Eukaryota > Metazoa > Arthropoda > Insecta > Hymenoptera > Halictidae > Agapostemon > Agapostemon virescens. The sequence goes on from CM052090.1 coordinate 121,886, forward strand.
AACAGGTATCCACCGTAGGCGTCGTACGTTCATTGATAAGCGTATAACGCCCCGTGCCTTAGACGCGTGACGTCACGCGATTACAGCAACGCCTGCGCTTCGGTCAGGTCTGTGCTTCGTGCATCTTGCACCACAATCCATAATCTCCATCACAGAATCGAATCTTTTCGTATTTTCTAGTAGTTTTTGGTTGGATATCGTTAATCTTCGTTCGACACGCGCCAGCTCCACGACAATTGGATATCGTAAAATAGGATAGAAAATGCAGATACCGAGGGAAATGGTATCGAACGCGAAGCAAGCCTGGCTGCATAGACGGCGATGCTTGCTCGGAGTACTCGCGTCTAGGAACGTCGATACGCGTAACTCGTACCGAGGCAGATGCGACGTTATTTGCAATGAAATTGTATGCAGTTTCGAAATGACTATGTATACGATGGATCGCGGGGGTAAGAAAGTGGGGCGAGCGATAGAAAAGGAGCCGATGATCGACGAATCAAACGATTCTCGTACGCTCGACTATTTCGCAAGGCTAGGCTGTATCGCGCATGCTCCGATCGCGCCACTTGGTCGTTCGGACTACATATTTTCGACGGTGATCGTTACAACGAGGAATTCGGATAGCGAATGAAGAAAGAAAGAAAGAAAAAAGGAACCGTAAAGTGGTGGTCAGGGGAAGAAGCCTGAAGGTACATTGTATACGTATACATATTTGGTATATATGGACGCTTTGAGTTGTAGGCGGTACGAGGTAAGAGACAAGGGGTTGCCGAGCCGAGCGTAAGGCACGATCAAGGAAAAGCGAGAGAGAGAGAGAGAGAGAGAGAGAGAGAGAAGGAGGAAGGGGGGAAGAACGAAAAGGAGCGCGAGTGAGAAAGAGGGATGGTCGGAGCGGGTTTCGGGTCGGTTCTAAGGACAGGAGGGGTTGGTTCCGAGGTGTCAGAGCCAGAGAAAGGAAGACGGTCGGAGGGCGAAAGGAGAGAGAAAGATCGGCGGATCGTCTCGCGTGTATTGATTGGTCTTTTGTGAAAGCTACACCCCCGTGTAGCCGCGAGGCGAACCATCGTGAGTCGCGAGTCGTCGGACTTGAAGGGTGTAGCGTGCAGGGTGTTCTGTAAACCAGCTGTACGTCGTACACCGTACAACCATGTTTCGTATCGAACGATCGAAATTTTAGTGGGATCTATTTGTCGGGCAGCATTAGCGAAACAGATAGAAATTGCTTGGATCTGCTCGGAGAAAGGTCGAGGGTGAAACGAACGAGGAGAAAAAGAGAAAATCTAAGGTTAGAACGCGAGGACAGCGTAGGAATGACGTAAGCAATGTCGAGCGATCCCTAGCGGTAAAAGGGCTCTGTATCGGCATCGATCGCGAAGTGACCCATATCTGGCGGTGACGGGAGTCCCTACCCCTGCTATCGCGTCTCGGTTTACACCGACATCTCTTTTCCTCTCTCTCTCTCTCTCTCTCTCTCTCTCTCTGTCTGTGTGTGTCTCCCCGTTCTATCGTCGTTCCTGCCCCCGCTTGCTCGTCCGTTCCTAGTTTTCACCCCTCGCGCAAGGTTCCCTACCACCGACTCAACGTCCGATCGCCCCACCGGCCCACCGGCCCACCGCCCCATCGCCCCACCGCCCTAACGCCCCAACGGCCCAGCGTCACCATCGCCGTCACACCGTCACCGGTAGTTTCCCTCTTTCTCTCCTTTTCCCCGGTCAGGATCCCCACCCACGTCCTACACCCCCGGCGCGGTGCGCCGGTTCGGATCGGTGTTTACCCCCACCGACAGGCCACACTGGTTTCCCCTTTCTCCGGCAAACGAGGGAATATTCCTCCTCCCCCGTTTCCCAGCAGCCCTGCCGCCTGCCTTCCACGGTCGAGCAGATCTTGGGGTTTGTACGGGATGATAGCCGAGTGAGAAAGCTCGCGAGTCCCGTGAACGTTCGCTCGTCAGCAGCAGCCGCAGCAGCAGCAGCAGCAGCAGCAGCAGCAGCAGCAGCAGCAGCAGCCGCCGCAGCCCTGGCCTGCCACCATCGCTTCGATTCGGTCATCGTAAGTGTCCGCGCGTTCCGTCGAACGACGATCGTCGCCGATCTCGTACGATCGTGTCAACTTCCGACGAAACTCCCGACCGGAGTATCGTACTAGACCGAATGCTAGAGAGACGGACAGGAGAGAAAGAGGTTTGTTCGTTGTTCTCGAGTCGCGACGAGTCGAGAAAAACCGGAGGAAGAAAGGGTGGTGGGATGGAGAACGAGAGAGAAACGGTATACGGCGGTATACGGCGGTCTACGACGGTCTACGGTCTACGGTTTTCTCCGCGTTCTCGCGAAACGAAGGCCGAGCGAATCATATCCCGGTACCGAGTCGTTTTCGTTCAAAGTGCCTCGTCGGAGTGTGCCGAGGAAAGTGTCGAAACGGTTCCGGCTTTACCGAATCTCGTCGAGAAGCCATCGGTCCTTGCGCGATCTTGAAAAACTAGCCAATGATAGTAGTGTGCGTGCTGGGTTGTACCCGCCGTCTCGATACGCGAGTGGCATCGGCATCGGCATCGACGTCTACATCGACATCGACATCGACTTGGACACCGATATCGAGACCAGTATCGGCATCGACGTCGACGACGACGACGACGACGACGACGACGACGAATTCAACTGCTCGCAATACGACGGTGACAATGACGTGTCGAGAGCGGTTGCTCCGTCTCGCTTTAAAGTCCTATCGGATACAGATACTTTAGACACCGAAAAACCGAAAACAGCACGATTTAACGATACGAGCGAAACTCTCGCCAATGGGACATGGTCGATGACGAACACGGAACGGAGCACGACGATCGCGACGATGACAGTGGCATCGTCGGTTGTCGTCGGTACAATTTTAATCGGAAGGAAGCGAGACGAGAGGTGCCGGTGCTGGTGCCGTCGTCGTTTATATACACGGGGACGACGACGACGACGACGACGACGACGACGACGACCGCGGTAGAATGTATACGACACGATAGATTAACGATAAGCTGTAGATTACGGACGATACATGGTAAACGATAAACGAAAGATGGACGATCAACGACAGACGACAAACGATAGACGAAATACTACGGATGACAGAGGACGGACGATGGACGGTGATACAGTGGATGCACTACGTATCGTTGTGCGGTGGTGTTCCGTGCGCGTATCGTGCGCACCGGTCTACATGTACACTACGTAGCGTTGGTAGTGAGATCAATAAGCAGTGCCGTGCCGCCACTCGACCCGTACCCGCGACCACCAACGGAAACTCATTCTGAAAATCTCCT
>CM052090.1:143381-157281 GCA_028453745.1 Agapostemon virescens
AGAGAGAGAGAGAGAGAGAGAGAGAGAGAGAGAGAGAGAGAGAGAGAGAGAGAGAGAGAACAATTTAAACCAACGAAGAACAAACAACGCGAATGAGATTATTTCGATATTCAGGCGGGTTCCTCATCGGCAAGCATCGGCAAGCATCGTCCGTATCCTCTTTTCGGGTGAATTTGCTCGAATCAAATCAGTGTTGGGACTTTGGAAAAAGGTAACGCGATTTCTCAGGCTCGTTGCCGCAACGAATGAAACAAGAAGGAGACTTCTCTCGAGTCTTCTCCAGACTCTAGACTGCAAACAACAAAGTTGAGCACGAAACGCGAGTCGAACGAAGCCGAATAGCTCGGAAACGAAACAAAACCGATGGATGAAATACATATGGAATTCGGTATCGATCGGTATCGATCGGTATCGTCGTTGTCTCGATCCGATGCTTCACTTGTACATTCTCATTGTTATAAAGTTAGTCGTTGAACGGATTCCTGTAAAAATCTTTTTGATATCGTAACGACCGATGCAAGGTAAGCTTAGAAACGCGTCGTCTATCGCGATCCGTTGACGAATCCGTTCGAGCGATCGAGTTTCGGCCCGATCTCCGGTCGAATCGTTCCCGAACAAACTATAAGGAAAGAATGGTACCGACCGTCGTGGAACCGTACTCTCGCGATCGAACAAATATCGACCGTTTCTTCGGATAAACTGTGTTTTTTCGTTCTCCGAGAAAAGCGAATAACAACCAACCGATCGAACCACGCGAGCATCGACGACATCTTTTGATCGTTGAATAGCGACTACACCGTTCATTTTCCACCGCAAGATCAAGCGCAACCGCTTTGTCGAAGCGACGCGAATTATTATACGCGAGTGGACGACCGAGAACGACGAGAACGACGAAAACGACGAGAACGGCGAGAACCGCGAGAAAACGGACGGTAGCATGTGGCCCATCACCCATGGCATATACATGTATGTATGCATGCATGTATGTACGTATGTCTGTCTGTCTGTATGTATGTATGTATGTATGTATGTATGTATGTCGGGTGCCAATGCAAATACATGGAAGTACGAAGGGTACCGAAGAAAAAAAAGAAAAAACACAGTGAAAGAGAAAACGAGAAAACGAGAAAACGAGAAAACGAAAGCGATAGAAACGAACAAGGAGCAATCGCGTATAAGGAATCTGAGGAACATGTTCGAACACTGTTGTTAGTTAGGCGCCACTTATTGTCATTCTTTCTCTTGTATCGATACCCTAAGATTGTATGAACAGAACGTAGCGCAAACAAAATGAAAACGATTATATACACACGTACGACTTTTAATATATCGAATTCTCGCATCGATTAAGCATGCCAAGTCGCCCAGCTACGTTTGTCTCGTCATTGAGTAATCTTGCGCTTTGTTTTTCTATGAATCGGTGCATAACAACAATCTATTCCTTGTTAGCCCAACTGACGTAACGGGAAGAAACTGCTACGAGAAAGAAAAATCAAGAAAAACACAATGTTATTATAAACAATTAATTAATAAAAAACGAATCTTGTTTGTTGTTACTTTTGGCATCCTCGTCGAGTCCCTTTCATTGAACGATCGTTACAATTTTTCTTGGTTATCGACGTCCAACTATTACCATCATCGGTTAACGCTACTAATATTGCCAGTATCAATGTGCACAATTACTACTACTGCTGCTGCTACTGCTGCTGTTGCTACCGATATTATTAGAACAATGTGTACGACGACATCGCTTTTAATTTCTCGAATCATTTTCTTTTTCTTCGCTTGCACTTACATATTTCTCATTTTTCTATCGCCTTTCTCGACTCGCACCGAATAATTATCCAATCATTCGATAATTCGGGTGACAAGACATTTTCCATTTCAAAAATTCAAGAAGATTTTATGACAATACTTTATTTAACATCTACTATGGCGTTGCGATAGAATCAAGGCATACGTATACGTTCGAGCAACACGCGTGTAAAGTTCAAGTATCGAACACTAAAACGAAACGTACACGGTACATGGTAACGAAAAAGCCGATCTACGTATCCTCCTCCCATACGGTTTCGGTTAGGATAGCGATGTTGTCCAGTCCTCTCATCGGCGCATACTCCAACGTCCACATCAAATTGGTGAAAACCACTGAAAACCGATAAGCACCGCTTTTCAAATTTCTGTTCCGCCGGAAACGAGACGAAGACGAAGACGTGGACGAACACGGAAACGGAGTCTGAGACGAGAGATACTTTGTTCGTATTCGTCCAGCGATATACCGTACATATATATATATATATATATATATATATATATATATATATATATATATGTTCCGCCTTCTTATCTCTGTTCTTCCAAACGAAAGACACTTACGCATTTCACCTTGATGCAAGTCCGCTATCAATTCGGGACACGAACTGTTGCAAGGATTTATAGGTGTTAAACGGAGCTGCGTAGCTCCTCGCAATTGTGCGAGAGCGATCAGTCCAGAGTCCAACTCGACTTTCTTGTAACTCGGACTATTGTAATCCGAAGACATCAAGACCCAATTGAAATGCGCTGGCGAAACTGTACTCGAGAGGAAGTACGGTCGTTGATAATATTTTCTCAACACCTTTACGGCATTGATGTCGCAGTTTTGCCAGTGGACAAACCACTTGGCCACTTCAGGGGAGTGGACTCGACGCAAGAATGCTGCCAAATCGGACGAACCGGTTCTCAAATTTGAAGTCAAAGCGCAAGGCACTGTTTCCATCAATCGTTCGTTCTCCAAGTAGAGCTGTTTGAGAGAGAGAAAGAGAGAGCGGTATACAACACAGTTGGTCACGGTTTCGGTCAAACTCGTTTAATCTATTCAATGCATTAGACTTATAGACTTATTATCACCTAATACGTCTACCTACATGAGTAATGTTGTCGAACCAGAAATAATCCGTGTTCATCACCGTCCAAGAGTCCATCGCATCCGTGATAATTGCAGGGGCGTCGCGGCTCAAGTAATTATCTACGAGATTCCGATATCTCACGTCCGACAATCGATCTATAGTTTCCAGTGCTTCGCAGGTCTGAAAATTTGACCGTTTCTAGGTTCGTTACGTCTGTCCGTCTTAACGGACACCCATTTGTCCAATTTCTTTGTTACGGATGGCTTTGTTTTTAACCTGTTACCATTCGCTTTAAGCTCGACCGTCTTACCACTTACCACGCAGTCATCCTCCGTGATCGTGTGATCGTTGTAAAAGGGATTGTTGATCATACAGTTTTCGTAATATAAAGGTTGCCAATTCCAAATCGGTAGAATTTTTATGAGCAACAAACGACTGATAGCCGTAAAATGGGTTCCCACGAAATCCAATTGCGCGGCCAGACAAGCCAAAGTGCCAAGAACTATTAGAACGAGCATACCACGAAAGACCAATTGCAGCCACGAACGTCGCATAGCTGCCACCAACGGCTGACAAATAATATCCATTTCCTCCTCCGTGAAGCCAGCTTGCTGACAATATCTACGAATTGTGAAACAAAATTAATAAGGAAACTTTATTAGTAATTATTAATAATAAAGTAACGATAAATTTTTTTTTTTTTTCTTCATCGTGTTCGACGTTTGTTGATTAACTTAATTTAACGAAAAAAAATATTAATAACTCAAAAAATTAAGAATAAAATACCTTGCTACAATACCAAACTTCTAATAAAATTATGGCAACGAAACATCGATTAAAGACAAGTCCATTTTTCAGAGCAAACCTGCAAATTATTACAACGATACAGAAAAACACCGTACCGAAGGAGAACAAGTTAAACAAACCATATGATAATATAACTTGTAAATTAAAACTTCTAACTTAAGATGATAAACAACGATATCGACGTATAAATAAACAATCGAATTACTTGTAAAAAGAGTTCAACTCATCATCAATTAGCCGCAATTTTTCCGATTGGGTCATCTCTTGCTGTTCTTTCGCGTAACTTTTACGCGGTTGTTTAACACACTTGCTGTTCGACATTTTCCTTTAAAAATCAATTATTCAGAAATTATCCTCTGTCCTGTCGTCCTAGAAAGGTTCAATTTCCCCCCGTAACTTTCGGAAGCTGAAGAAACAACTAGTACCACCTACGCAGATTTTATCGAACGGAAACAGTGTTGTCTTTCTCTGTACCCGGTACCCGCGCATGCGTGCGTGTACCTTACGATATATCGATTGCCAGAATTCTCACAGAATTGTCATATCTAAATCATTTTTAAGCGGAGTGTTACGATCGGTGTGCATTGTCCTTAAGCGGTTAATCAAAAACTTGTATTGAGCCTTTCAATTGTCGTTACGGATTAAACAATATGTACGTGAAAATATGCGTACCCTTCTTCAAATAATAACGGAAACTAATTCGAAATAGAGATACAATTATCCCTAATATCCCTAGATATAATCCTACACTTTGGTATAGTACAGTGTAACGTATCGCGCGAACGTAGTCACGATAGCGCCGCATGTGCTGCGCGATCGAATGAATGAAAGATAGGAGGGAATTCAAACGCATAATGTAATATTTAGAGCATATTCTCAGAGAGAAGACTAACCGACGAATCAGCGCCTAGACGAAGGATATTTTTCTATTGGTCAAGAAGACGAGCGGGAAACAGGACCGAAAAAGCTTTCGGATTTTTTCAAAGAGATCAGAAATATTTTAGAAATTACAGAGTCAACATCTTGGAAACTGAATAATAAAGTTTTTATTTTATTTTCGTGACATAACTGTTGAAAGTTTATTTTCTGCGTACATCCTCCACGAGCAGAGCACTCCAACGCTGCACGGGCAATCCCGAACCAGCCACAATATACCTAAATCCCATCAGAAACTACGTAACAATAGTATAGTATATAGGCAAAGAGTAGGGATCCTTATTTTTTGCTTTATATATAGCTGCGTATACGCAATCGTTTTGAAATTTTGTTGACGAATGAATAATAACACCAGTTTCACAAATTAACTGATTAATAATATTAGCCAACATCGTTATGTTTAGTGTAAGGTTTGTACGTAAAGAAACAAGAAAAAAAGAAATGGAGACGATGCAAAGAAAAAATGACAAATACAGTGATAGGATGATAAATAAAAACAATTGACGATTTTAAAACATTGATTGTCGGTCTTTTGTTCCACTTGCCGGCACAGGACGCATTTCCTTGTTGCTGATTTATTTATTTATTTTATACGTATATAATGGTTATATTTGTACATAAATGCTGCTGGTGCTGTTGTTTTTGTTGCAAGTTCACACGACATATCTTGTACATGGCCACACAAATACACGTAACATTCAATATATATTCACATATAATGGTGATTTTCTGATTGTGAAATCAACGTCTTTGTCGGTAAACGACCAAAGTGTCAACGTCCACAGACATTTCTGTCCCATCGATCTAACGAAAATGTATAAAATTAATTTACTAGGTAAGTTTGGTACCGCATACGACGATACATATATATATATATATATATATACACACATCACTCAATATGTGTACATGTATTTAATTAAACGAAAATAAGGTAACATCGTTTCTTCTTTTTCTTTTTGATAAGCCACTCAAAATATGTCTTCGGTCTTGCACGCTATTACACGAAATATTGCTGCTCTGACAATGCTATCGGAAACGCATCAGATATTACACAAAACATGCAAGTATTTATCTCTAGATATACCTTATTCGCAATTTGCAATAAAAGACAGCACGTTCGATGACTATGACAACTACTCGGCGTACTACATTTTGTTACAGGGACTTTGCGGAAGGAGAGTTGAAACCAATAGCAACGGAAATCGACAAAAAGCATATGTTTCCGAAAGAACAGATCAAGAAAATGGGAGAACTGGGTTTAATGAGTATAGCAATTCCTGAAAGTTTAGGTGGAACTGGATTGGATTATTTATCTTATGCGATCGCATTGGAAGAAATATCTAGAGGATGCGCCAGTACGGGTGTTATAATGAGCGTTCATAATTCCCTGTATTTAGGCCCTGTAGAGATGTTTGGCAATCAAATTCAAAAAGAAAAATATATTACGCCATTCGTGACTGCCTCAAAAATTGGATGTTTTGCTCTTAGCGAACCTGGTAACGGTAGCGATGCCGGTGCTGCTACCACCACTGGTAAATGGAATGGAGTTAATTATACAATGAATGGCACAAAATCGTGGATAACAAACGGTTACGAGTCGGATGCGATCGTTTTATTTGCAACAACTGATAAGCAAAAAAAGCAGAAAGGAATAAGCGCTTTCATAGTCGATAAGCTTTCGGATGGTCTTTACGTTGGCAAAAAAGAAGATAAGCTTGGGATTCGAGGTAGTAGCACTTGTTCATTGATATTCGAAGACTGCAAAGTACCGGCCGAAAATTTATTGGGAGAACCAGGAATAGGTTTTAAAATCGCGATGATGACATTGGGTATGAAATAAATACGCATCTACACGAGACCGAGCAGAACATCCGGAAACTTAACAACTATATTACTTTTAGATGCTGGTAGAATAGGCATCGCTGCTCAAGCTTTAGGCATAGCTCAAGCATCTCTTGACTGTGCTGTCGAGTATGCAGCGAAACGTGTAGCATTTGGTAAATCTATAATTAAGCTACAAGCGATTCAACAAAAAATCGCTAATATGGCACTAAAACTGGAAAGTTCAAGATTATTAACATGGCGCGCAGCTGTACTCAAAGACAATGGTAAACCATATTCAAAGGTACGTACGTACAAGTACACAGTACAAATAAATACGGTGATTTTGTACGAAACGATAGAATTTTCAATGACGTGTTTGTTTGACAGGAAGCTGCTATGGCAAAGTTATCGGCATCCGAGACATCTACTTTCTGTAGTCACCAGTGTATACAAATATTAGGAGGTATGGGATACGTGACCGACATGTCGGCCGAACGTCATTATAGAGACGCACGTATCACCGAGATTTACGAAGGTACATCGGAAATACAAAGACTTGTTATAGCCAGCAACATTATCAAAGAATACAATCTCGACTGAAACTTTCGAATGTGACAGTTTCTTATATATATATAATTTTTTTTTTTCATATTCTTGTATCTAACTTTTCTCTATATGAGAGCAAAATATTTTTATACATATTTATTGTTATTTGTATTTTTATTTTTACGGGGAAGAAGTCAATAAATTTTCTGTACGATCACTTCTGCGCACATCTCCTTAGTTTCTTCTGTATATTATCCAATCTAATTCAAACTTTGTAGATGTTTTTTCTTTTATTATTATGGAACAATCCTCGGTGATGCCGTAAAAAAGCTTCGAAACGAAGATGTTCTCAAAGGGTAAATAAGAGCCACCCAAATGTATGTACATGTATATAATGTACAACTGTATCAGAGATCATAATTGTACACATATATAGATACGTACATACCAAAAGACTACACGGTATGTGTCCCCGCCCCACCCCACCACAACCGCCACATTCTTTCGTCTCGTGGCGACACACAGAAATTTCTTATCCGCATTGGGAATTTCAGTTTGTCGTGTTCTATGTTCTATTCTACGAAATTAATTCTATATCTTGTGCCAACGGTACGACATGCTCGAAGTAAAATTATTTATCGAAATTACCCCAGTCTCCACGCTTTGCTAACACGTTAGCAAACATCGATGAGATCGTGTGTTAAACTTAAAAGCTAGAAAACAACTGAACAATACGAATCTCGATATTTCATGCATTGAAAATTTTAGAAGCCCAGTCGATTGATAATTATTTCGCTTAGAATTCAATTTTTAACGCCGTCTTAAACGCTACACTATACTATCATATGCTATAATATACTATACTATGCTATACTATACTATACTATGCTATATTATATTCTATTGTATTAACTATATAGATCCCAGTATAACAGGTAACAGTATAAGTACAATTTGTGCAAACGACGATTACAGTTCGTTCCCAACCATATTTTAAGTGTAGAATTGTTATTGTTTTTGTTTTTGCACGAGAAAACACGCCGAGTATAAAAACACCGTTGGATTAGATTGGGTTTGTTGTACAGAGATCTATTGGAATGCAAAGAAATATGTAACACTCAACTTCAATTTCATTGTATGCCTTTTTCTTTATGTACAGTAACGTACCCGCCGTCCGACGTTCAGCAGTTGCTATAGAGAAATATTTTCAACTCTTTTTCTGTTCTTTTCTACGTACATACGTATATTATTTTATATAATTCTTTTACGCTTATAGTTTTCATCGATGCGAACAACCGGCGCGGATGTTACATGAAAATTACAATTGCAGATTACTCGAACGCTCGTCAGTTTGGTCCTAATTCAACTGTACGTTTCTTCTTCAATTTTTTAATCAACAATACGAAACACAAAGAAAAGCGTAATCTCTATAACCTACTGACCACTTGTAGTTTTTATCTAATCTGACGGCAACACCGACTGTTAATAAATAGCCATATTATTTTTAGATCGTAAAACTGCTAAAATACTTTTCGTTAATTTTTCTGATTATCGTACACATTGTACGGCTGAATTAATAGATTCTGGAAATTGTCCCTAACTTGCAGGATCATCTTTGACAAAACGTATATGAATGTATTTTCATAGGTAGCCGCAAGTATCTGAGAAATATAGGGAAATTGATTTAGTTATTTGTAATAGAAGCTGTCGAAGCTTTAATCGTCGGCTCGCATACCCCTCACTTCTCCTTGATGTCTTTGCTAAAATCAAAAGAGAAAGAACCATACATTTGTACAGGTATTCTTCTTCGATTCGATACGAGCCACAAATAGTAACACGCAGGTATTCAATTGAAATTCAAACAGCCATTACTTACCCTATCTAATTCTTCTTTTGTACTTTCCTCGATTGTTCTAATATCCTCCATGGTTAGACCGTACCAACGGTCTATCCAACAGAACACTTGCCTATGGAAATTAGTAAAGAGACGTCTTTCAGCTCTCTGAATGAAGCTCTCGACACGAGTTTGGAAACCAAACCATTTAAATTCACAAGTGACGAGCTTGTAGCACGTCATCACAGGTTGAACATTATTTATCCAATCTTTGCCAACAAGGGGACCTCGACCCGTTTTCTCAGACTTGAATTTGGTTGGATCTTCGTCCTCTTTGTAATCGGCGTACTTAATGGGATCGTTAGCGATATCTATAAGCACGACCTCTCTCATTTTCAATTTATCCGGAGGTAGTTCGTGAACCTATTGCAAAATAATTCGAAATGTAGTACTGTATTCCTTTTTTTTATTAGATTTTTCGTTTTCATCTTCCTTTTTTTCATTTCCAACAAAGCAGTTTTCTGTTTTTATACGTACGTTATCTTGTTGCCCGTCGTCGTCGATGTGAAAAGATTCGATCATGATTACAAACTTTTCCTTCATGTAACCAGGATTCTGCAACAAGTAGAGAACGCATGCTGCACATTTACATATCACAAGAAAAAACTGGAAGTAGTAGTGTTGTACTTTATGCTGTCGGTTGTACGCTTTGTAATAGCTAAGACAACACTTACGGTTATAACAGTCTTGCAGTAGGGGTAAGCGTTCCAAGCTTCCTCGTGAATTTCCAAGGAATTCTTTGGCAGCATAAGACTGATAAAACTAGGCACTTTACTAGCTAAATGATATATCTTGTACGTATATTGACCCGAAGAATATTTTCCACCGAGCAAAGGATAATCTGTGAACGGCTCATTTTTTAGCACCTCTATACCCTCTCCACCTCCTGTATTATTTTTGCTTGCCTCTGCCACAGAGAATAGCTGGGCCACTTGATACTGTCGAGTCAAGTCAAAAGTTAAGACATTGTTGAAATGTTGTAGCGACGAAACGGAATAAGGAAACATTGATTTTACCGGTGTTCGAGATAGAAACAACCTATACGAATGAGACCGATAGAAGAATAGATCGGAAACAAAACTCTGTTCATATTTGTAATAAACGCTATCGAAGAACAATTTATCCAACAAGTTTGACCGATGTTGGAGATGCATCGTTGGAGATAACTACGCGTATCCAAATAGATGTTAATTAAATGAATTGCAAATCTTGAAAATTACACGATAGCAATGTACGGTAACTAATTTATGCTTATTTATCTATGTGTAATACTGCAACTCATTCCAAAGTGGGTCATTAAAAGGAGACCTTGCTTTTCAACAAATACATACCTCTTCCACTGTAAGAGGCAAAGTGACACGGCTGGAAACGAGAGATTAATTAATAAACAATGTATTATATTACGCTATCTATTCGAGATATTAATATGTGGAAAATATGCACAGATTCTTCGATGAGACCGATGCGATCGTTCCCTAGCGTGTGGAATGAAACGAAATATCGTGATCATGAATCGAACGAATGTCGGATGTTCGAACGTGAAACGTAACGCGAATCGATCGAACGTTTCTCAAAAAATTAATTGATCAGTAAAATCGAAAAATATTTGTAAACGACGTAGAAGGTTTCGTTTGTACGGATCGTAAGGGATGAAGGTACATATATCCCTCTTCACCCCTCCAATCCGACCGACCGTTAAAGATTAGTAACCATATCCCGAGAATTGGTTCGAAACGTTCGACCAGTAACCATTTATCGCGTTCCAGCGAGCTAATAATAGGAAAGTTCGGGAGAACTTACAACTCTTTGATTAGCATCTTAACAAGCAGAGCACATGGGCTGCAGTAATTTCAGTTCGACCACACAGCACCACCCTTGCTTCAACGAATTCACTCGTGTTATCTCTGAACCCGCAGTCGTACGCATGCAACGGCGCCTCCACGACTTCTCAACCGACTGACACACACTCGAACCACTTGGTCGGCTCTACACTGCCACGGCCATCGAACATCACCTATACTTGCACACACGTGTCCATCGAATTTCCCCTACTCTTTTCACTCACGGACACTTTGCAAATGACGTCATGCTTATACACTACATTCTAAGTTCGCATGCGTCCGAGTTCGTGTTCGAGTGTTCGAGCCTGTCTGAAGTGTCTATCAACTTCAAATTCGTTTCTATATTTTCGGAAATTTGAATAACGACTTCTACACGAATATATATAACTTTGGAAAAACCCAATAGTTTTTTATTCTGTTTTCTTTTTTTATTGTTTACAGAAAATCGGCCAATCGGCCAATCGGCTATATATACGCATGATTCGTCGTGTTCTTCTTCACAATTGAAAAATCTACGTGATTCGTAGATCGTAGCATATGTTGCGGTTGTATCTACACAACCAATGGTCAAAATGTATCTCACAGTTGTCCGTCTCGCTTTGACAATTGAACGTGTCACCGTCGCCAGTTACGATAATGAATGAGCAAGAATTCTTTTTCTTTAGTTTGTGATTCTCGCGATTCTCGTGTATAGTCGACGAACGTATGTACAGGCTATCCTCGCGCATCGTGTTCAAACTTACGGTAAGGATACGTACAAGGTATCATATTCTTATTTATCAGGAAGATATTTTGTTTTACAGTTAGCGAATCGTAAGGTGTAGATTTTTCAAAACGATCTTAAATAGCGAGAAAGTTTAGATAATTTTACTTCTTTTGTTGTAAAAATGTGATTTGTAGTCGATTAATTTTCCTTTCGAATTGCGGCATAATTGACAGAGTAATATCGTACACTGTAAATACAATAATAACATCGCAGATATAATTTTGTTAAATATTCAGTTTTCACATTTACCAAATAACCTACTTCGATCGTGTTCTAATCCGATACATGTAAATAGGTACATGGCACATGGCGTAGCGTTTCCATTGCTCACCGTTCAAGGTAGAGTGCGCAACGAAACCGTCGAGTTTTAGCGACGTAGGTATCTATGTACATTCGTATGTTTCAGACTGTATGGCGCGTCGATCGTAACGTTAAATGGTTCTATAATCTACCATAACATACTTTATAGCAATGACTATAAATATACGATGTGTACGATGATCGTTTTATGTCTATTGCATTTTACACAAAAAAATGGATCAAATTTTCAGGATTCATTCATGGAATTATTGTAAAAATAAAATAAAAGAAATATTCACGTAAACCACAGTCATCCTGTTTACGCGTTCGCATACAGTTTGTATATATGTGTGGGTCAAGGCGGTTAAGGATATACAGTATACATAGGATATATACATTGTATATATGTATATGAATCGGTGATGGATCAGGTACTAGCCGGACAGGGCGCCTTATCATCCATCTGTTGGCAAGTGTAAGAAGTACAGTTGTCGCAAAGGTATGGACGAAGTTAATCCAAAAATACAAACGCATAATAGATTTGACGTATTTTCAGATTGTATAATTGACAATGAGACGCATGGAATGGCACAAGTATAATTCCCAAAACAAACAAAATCGTTATCACACTTATCTCGGAAACCTGGCTCGCAACCACAAACCAGCTAAAAATAAAGAAACTGCAACACCGTAAGGACAGACGAACCAGAATAAACTCGCAGGAGCAGAGGTGTATAGTATTTATCCTTGTCACAACAAACAAACCCTATAATAGAAACCGCCACGTACAAATCGAATCGGAATCAGATCCTCGCGGTAGGAGCAATCTTCTCGCCGCCCGCCTCGCCATTGCCCTAAAAACAAACTAGCATAGACAGAATTGGACACTATCACCGCATAAATATTTCCATGATATGGGCGATGATCTAAACGTCAAACACCCAGTACGGAACAACATCGAATACAACCAAAACGGAAAGACACCAAGAAAACATACAGAACTCAAAGAAGACTACGAGATATAATTGACAGCAGTGCATACACACGCAAACATCCGATAGACATCTTTCTCGCAAATATTCTCTACAAAACCACACAACTGTCGCATGGGGATATACGAGAAAAGAAGATACGGGGGTGAGGGAACACTGCATTTCTAAAACCCTTTCCACCACAGACTAGGAAAACTACAAAAAGTTTGTCAACGGATATTCGATAAATGATAATATCAACAACAGAAATAATAGAATTTGAAATAGCACAAACTACAAAAACATACCCAAAGATTCGGATTCGTTAAAATCAATGGTAAAACTGAAAAACAGATAGCAACGACAGTAAGGAAAGCCTTGGTTTAAACTCCAAAGAAATCTTCTATCTGGAAAAATAAAAAAGGAAATTACGTGGCAGAATAAACTCGAAAATATATCAGAATGCGACAACACCTTCTGGATCACTCACAGACTTTACAAATTCAGAAAAAGAAAAAACCCAACGCCATCCTATTCTGAGCAGATTCTGATGCTAAACGGATGCCAGATAGTTACCAGACATTGACGTCGTGAAGAGAGCAAAGTTGTATCCGTTCTTAGCGTGATCGACCTGCCCTCTTCACGATACCAACATCTGTCAGTCTTTGTTTAAAAGAAAGAATAGATTTTTATAGTGAAAGAAAAAACAAAGAACAAGGACATAACACCGGGAGCGATCTAGTATAGAATACGTTAACACAGAGTGTTTTGTATACATCGACGTTCGAGCAAAATATATTAGCCGATGATATATATATATATATATATGTACATATTGTACTAGGCAATTGGGCGATGTCCTTTCGATCGTGGAAAGTATATGTATGCGGTTTGGATGTTTTCGGCAACGTATAGGAACATATTGTAAAATTGAGATTTAATTTTGATGTTGCACTGTACTCGACGTAAAACAGGAACAACTGTTTTATTAAGGAATCGATCTACGAGGCGACGATCGAGCGTACAATCGAACAGTGGACGTTGATTACACGTTCGTACGAACGAACAAGAGATACACACACGTAATAAAACCGTATAAAAATAAAATTTAAATGTAAATGTAG